>MU628475.1:0-115394 GCA_025688805.1 Aspergillus egyptiacus | reverse complement strand
TTTTCTCTCTTTCCATTTCCACCCGGACCCTTCTCTAACTCATTCTACTCTTCAGGTTCAATTAGGTATTATTATTATGATGTACGTACGTACTACTCGAGACTCAGGGCCAACTAAGCTGAGAATGAGAATTACCGTTTTCTGGCTTTTCTATAAAAAATAAAAAT
Organism: Aspergillus egyptiacus; assembly: GCA_025688805.1. Taxonomy (NCBI): domain Eukaryota; kingdom Fungi; phylum Ascomycota; class Eurotiomycetes; order Eurotiales; family Aspergillaceae; genus Aspergillus; species Aspergillus egyptiacus. The sequence goes on along the minus strand of MU628475.1, from coordinate 115,227 downwards.
AAAATAAAATACACCAGCTGAACCGCCTCGCCGTCTTAAGTTCGGTTCGATTGACTCCTTCCCTATCCCATCCTATCCTATCCTATCCTATCCTGTCTGTCTGTCTCCTGATAAGACAGACTCGACTACGTATCTATCTATCGCCAGTCCACTGCACCGCATATAGCCACCGCACTATCCGTACTGTAGGCAAATAAATCAATCAATCAATAAAATAATACCACTACTACTAAAGATAGGTAAGGAAGAAAAATAATAATAAATAAATACGGATCTCCCCAATCCCCCATCCGGGTCTTCCTCCCTTCCCCATCCCCCCGTGGATCTGACAGACGCTGCTGTGCTGTGCTGGGCCGGGCTGGGCTGGGCTGGGGGTGGGAAGGGGGGCGCTGGTTTCAGCTGCAGCGAGCCGGTGGTGCATATGCATGGCGAATCTCCCTAATGTACGATACGGGATGGACTCCGTACTCCGTACGTAAAGCTAAGTATGTAGACTCTGGCCCCCCCCCTCCCCCCCCCCAAATACCGGGTAGATGGGATGGAGATTATAAGATTTCGAGAGCAGAGTTGGGTTTGGGGGGTGGCGCTGCTCAGCAGAGCTGTTCTCGATACTGTATGCAGTACGTAGGTAGTAAGTAAGTAGTACTAGTAGACATCATATCATGATCCTCGGGATAGTCAGTCAGGATGACTTCACGGGCGTTAGGTCTATCTGGTTATGGTTATTTATTTATTATTTATCACGTTGTGGGGATGATGGTGGGTTGATGATTCTATATGTGCTGAACTGGCGTTTTGTTGGCCGTCTCCATCGAGGTCCATACCTAGTACCTACTAGGTGGTACCTAATATATATTTCCCTTTCCGTGTGGTTTTAGAAGGTTCCAACCTTACTTACTTTACTGGCTCGGTGTTGGCCTATCCGAAATATCTCTACTAACAAAACACCGGAAATAAGAAAATTAAAAAAAAAAAAGTTATCATTGCCGTGACTGTCAAGTCTAGGGTATATCACGCTATACGTCATCTCATGAAAAATAAATAGAAAAATGAAAAGAAAAGTAAAGGCAACTGACGCAACCTTCGGAAAATAACACAGGCTAAGCAGAATAATCACGAACTGTATAGCTCGGTTTCCGCAACTTATTCACCACCGGCGGCGGCTCATCAACCGGATACGGCGGTCTCCCCGTCGCAGCTGCTTGCCCCAGCGCCGGATGAAGTCCCGGACTGGGCATCGGCATCGGAATCCCGCCTAGCTCGGCCTCCGGGTATGGGATGGGCGTTTTCGGAGGCACCGGCGGAGGGAGGGGCACTTGGTCGACACTGAGGCGCGGTGAATGGGTGTAGCCTTGCGACGTTGGACGGCTGGGTTCCGCCGAGCTGGGGTGGAGTTCGCTGACAGAGGTGCGGCTGACAGAGGTGCGGCCCGTTGACGGGCGGACAGCCGTGTCCTGCGGCGTTGGGTGCACGGGCAGTTGGTCCTCATGGTGCGATTGGACTTGGGTGAAATCGCCCGGGAGTTCGGCGGGCAGTTCGAAGAAATTGGGTGGAGGTGGGGGAGCAGTCGTGGCGGGCGGCTGCGATGGGGAGACGACGGAGAGACGGGGGCTCGGGGCGAGGGAGGAGTTGTCATCGTCGACGAGAGTGCTGGCGTCGTGGCCGGCCGCCGTATGGGCGTTGAGACGGCGATGCATGCGCTCGATCTTCGCAAATTTGACGCTCGCGTCGAGGATCTGCTTCTTCACGTCGGGTCGCGTCAGGTAGCGACGGGTATTGGTGCTAATATCTGCAAGGCGGTGCCACTCGTTCATGCCGAATTCGCCGACGCCCACCTCGACATTCAGCCGATAGTAGTTGTCCTTGCTCATACCGCGCTTGGGGATATGTTCGCGGAGCATGTCGTGGTGGATATCCTCGCAGCCTTCGATCTTCGAAATCAGCCGACGTCGCGCCTCCGCGAACGTGCCCAATGCGTCCCCAAAGAAGTCCTCCCACCACTCGTGCTTGCGGTTGTTGGTGTCTGGTGGACGCTTGCCTGTGCCGACACTGATAAACACTCCGATTTCACGACCGGGCCACTCGTTAACGACGGCCTCGTCCAAGATCTGCGGCGAAGGGTTATACGTCCCCGCGCCTTCGTCGATAAACCAATGTTGTCCGATTTGGATCGGCTTGAACGCCAGTCCCGTCGCCGAGGTCGCGCGCCCCGCCTGCCATATCGTACAGTTGAACTCGGGCGCCGGCTCCTTGCGTGAGTCGTACGACCGAAGAAGCACCGCCGACCCGTTCTTCGTAGTTCCCCTATACAGCGCCGTAACCGCCGTCTTTGTCCGGTTCTCCCGATTGTCATACAGCAGTGCATCCGGATTCCCCCACCTCAGTCCGTTAATAAACATGGAACTCCGATTACTGACAGTCGACGGAGACTGCATCGTGTTGACACTCCCCCGACTCCCCGAGCGCTGGGGGACCGACGTGGTCGAGAAATTCGGGCTGAAGGGCGCGTACGTAGGCGAAGTAGCGGCATTCGAAGACAGGTCGTTCCCCTCGGTTTCGTATATAGTATGTTCGCGCACGCATTCACGGATCGCCTCCTCGAGTCTCGACGCCTTGAACAGAGTCGATCGGAACGGAATCCCGGCAAAGGTTTTGTCGGTTTCGAACACCCGCCGAGTCATGCGCACATAGACGTCCTTGCAGGTCTCGAGGTCAAGGCGCAACCGGCCCAACATCAGGGCGATGAGACCGCCGGTTCCGGTGCCGGCGATGAGGTCAAAGTGATCGCATGGTTTTGGGATCTGGTCGCGACGCGGTGGCTTTCCTTCTGTTTCGACGTAGATACGATGCATGAGTTCCTGGAGGAGGATAAGCATGGAGTAGCCTCGCACGCCACCGCCGTCTTTCCCCTTTTGTTAGTTCTGCGGCCCTGGAACGAGACTGTGGAAACTTACCCAGGGACAGGATCCTCAAGGGAGGACCTTTTGTGGTATCTTTACGGCGGACTTGATCCATAGCGACACCCTTGAAACCGAAAGTAATGTAAGGGTTAGAAGAAAAGAATTAGAGAGAGAGGGGGTGTGGATGAGGTCAGGTTGAAGTGGTGCAGCCAAGAAAACCTCCGTGCACAGCCGCAGGAGTGCGTCGGGTTCCTCAGCTGGTGGCTAATTACGGAGATGCCCAAACGTCACCAGGCAGCCAGATTCGCAAACCAAACTCTTAAAAGACCTTTTACATGTCTGGGAAGTATAATTCTACTCTATAAGTGGTCGAGTTATGCCAAACCAGGCCAATCTAACCCGTGTCAGTCCCCGTTCCTGCGTCGCCATCCATGGATCGGGTGGGAAACTTACCATAGACTGCCCGCTCCTTCATCGTCCTCGCCACAACAACTTCATCCCCAACCTGAATCGCCTTCGAATCCGACTGTCCATCCAGGAACCCATATCGCCCAAAGACAGGATTATACTTTGCGCCCCGATCCACTCTCCGATCAGCCATGAGCTTCTTCAACACGTTACCAGACTCGCCCTCCCCCATCTTCCCCGTCGTATAGTCCACATCCAGACTGCGACACCGCACACAATTTGCCGTCAGCAGTAGTCGAACCTTGTTCTGTCCTACCATGATCTCTGCCCAGTAGTCTTCCTCGAAGGCACTCTTCGCACCCTCGACAACAATATTCGCCCGGAACTTCTTCACGTCCATCTCCTCTCCATCCAGCCGACTCGAGACATTCGCCACGGACGTCTCCGAAACAACCAAGTACGGCGCCGTATCTGCAAACGTGATCTTCTCGTCTTTCACCCCCTTCAACTTCCACAGTGAGTACACAACTCCCAGTGCGCCCGCCACGACCACACCCATCCCCGTAGCCGTGGAGTCAGCGACCACGGTAAGCAAAGACGTCGTAGACATCAAAACACCGGAAAGTAAAACAAGCACAGCCCCAACCAGACCCAGGCCCAGGCCGTGTCTCTGGTAATCCTTATGCGCAGCATGCTTCCCCGGCGCGAATGTCCCCAGCACACCCCTCCATTTCGTCCCCGGAAGATAAGCAAGCACAACCTCGTACCCGAAATGCTCACTAAACCACCGATTATACTCCTGTCCCATGTTATATCCCTTCGTCGGGGAATTGTGCATCACGATCGCCAACTCCTCTAGACCGCGCACCTCAGGCGTCAGCGGCACATCAAGCACCGCCGGACCACCACCTGTTACTGTCTTCCCACTGCCATTTGCTTGCGTAGACGGTCCGTTATATTTCACCCGAATCGTCCCGGACTTGTTCTCCGGAGAGGGCTTGAACAACTCTGTTTCAAAGAGCGCCATCTCCGGAAAACGCGGGACGTGCATATTCTTCAGGGTTGTTTCGCCGTCGTTTCCGGATTCGCTGGGGACTACTTTGAGGAGCATGAACCGGCGGTCGTACTTGAAGCCGGTGCGGGTTGCGTCGGCGGACGTGACGCGGACGCCCCGGAGGGACTTTATCGGGTAGACGTAGATCTATCATGCATTAGTTTGCAACGAGCAGAATGATATTGGAGGGAGGGTTGAAGATAAGCAGAAGATAAGATCAATGGGGTTTCTAAAGGGCTTCGTGTTGACGTCAATTCAGGTCACAGTCAAGAACGGGCTTACTTCGCTGATTCTCATGGTGATAGCTGTCGAAGATATATGTAGTTGCGAGGAGGTCGGAGCTGGTAAAGCTTAGATGGGCATAGATAGGTATATTCGAGTGGATTCCATATAGATAAACTGTGGTAAAAGAACGGGGGTCGGGGAATTATAGAAGAATTGAGCGGGCTGGGACTGGAATGGAGTTGGAGATGCAGCGAACAGCCCTCGAGCACATTCCGATGAGGTGACGGGAAGCGTTTACTCAAATGAGAGACGAGGTGCGGAGAAGGATTTGGAGACTTCGGTTCGGGGATCCTGGCTTGGCACTGAACTAATCTTCAAGTTTATTCTACGAGCGGGACCGTATAGTAGTCGTTCGAGTAGTGGTATCTCCTTGTATAGCAAAGTCTTGACTCGTGAACATCATACATGATGGATTTACTCCTTGGCCCATGGAAGACTAAAGGTGCCTGCCCAATCCTCCACCTCCTGCCGCAGCTGCACAATCTCCGAAATTTCCTCCCCGTTGCCTACGTACTCCAAAAACGCCTTGACCGTGTTCGGGTTCTTGGCGCCCTTGGCTGCCGCGCTCTCTTTGGCGGTCTTATCGAGCTTCTGCGTGATTGTCACTGCGCGGTCGACAATGTCGGCGACCCGGCGGAAGTCCTCTGGTTGGAAACCGCGGGTGGTCATCGCGGGGGTACCAAGTCGCAGGCCACCGGGCTTGAGGGCCGACCGGTCTCCCGGGACGGTGTTCTTGTTACTGGCGACGCCGCACAGTTCCAGCACGCGCTCAACCCGCGCCCCGTCGACGCCACGGTTCTTCAGGTCTACTAAGACCAGATGGTTGTCCGTGCCGCCGGACACGATGTTGTAGCCTAGACCGCCGCTGTTGAGAGGATTTCCGAGACGCTCTGCCAGCGACTTGGCGTTAGCCAGAACGGTCTCTTGGTAGGCCTTGAACTCCGGTGACTGTGCTTGCTTGAGGGCGACGGCCAGAGCGGTGATGGTGTGATTGTGAGGTCCACCTTGGTGGCCGGGGAAGACCGACGCATTGATCGGACCCTCCAGATCGTACATTTCCGGATTGCCCTTCTTGTCCGTCCGGCGAAGACCCTTGCGATAGAAGATCATTGCTCCACGAGGGCCACGGAGAGACTTGTGTGTGGTGGTTGTCACGACATCGGAGTGTGCGAACGGTGTCGGAATCACACCGGCCGCAACCAGGCCAGAGATATGTGCCATATCGCTCATGAGGTATGCGCCCGTATTGTCGGCAATCTCACGCATGCGGGGATAGTTGATCAGACGGCTGTATGCCGACGTACCGGCTATGATCAATTTCGGACGGTAAAGGAGGGCCTGCTTCTCGAGGCTTTCGTAGTCGATGAGGCCGGTCGACTCATCCAGACGGTAGGGCAGAGTCTCGAAATATTTTGAAATGAAAGAGATCTTCTTCGTAGGGGTCTGGTAACCGTGAGAAAGGTGGCCACCATGCGGTAGATCCAGACCCATCAATCGGTCATGTGTGTTGAGCAGGGCAGAGATGGCGTATAGATTCGCGGGGGAACCGGAGAGCGCTGTCACCGTTAGCTAAGCTAGAGAGGATCCGGACGGAGGACGTACGTTGAACGTTCACACCCCATTCCTCGGGGTTAAGTTGGAAGGTCTCAAGAGCGCGCTGCTGGCACAGTCTCTCAGACTGGTCGATATACTCATTTCCACCGTAGTATCTAGCCCCAGGATATCCCTCGGAGTACTTGTCTGCGAGAAGTTAGCTTCGTAACCCGAGCCAAGCGACAGACGTCATACTCTGCATCACACTGCCCAGCGCATCGAGGACGGCTTGAGACGTGAAGTTCTCTGAAGGGATAAGATTGATGAAGTGCTGCTGGCGTTTTTTCTCCTGCATTGGGATTAGCTAGGAGCGGAGACATGAGGCCGTGAGGGGAAGCAACCTTTTGGAGAATGTTGTATACTGTGGGATCAGCTTCTTCGAGGGAAGACGACAGTAGCTGCGGTTCGTTAGCGACATCTGATTCTCCTTGCCTGGCATTGAGTTGAGCGCACCGATTGCTGGCCATCTTGACGAGGACTGGACGATGACACCATTCGTTGCCATTGCAGTTGAGGCGGGCGGACGGAAGTCGGGCGCGGGAGGAGGCGCAACGCCTGGCGACCACAGCGGCCTAGCATGGTCAAAGTCTACTTCAGGGTGAATGAAGAAGCTCTGAAAGAATTGAAACAAGGGCAAGGAAAGGCAAGTATCCGGTAGATAAGAAGAATGGCTCTCCGCGATATCGTCGGACAAGGTGACGTCCGTCAGGCGTTGCCCGCGGGAAGCTCAGCAGCTATTCCAGATATGGACTAGCATCTCCGAGTGGTCTATGCTTTCGGACAAATAATGATCCCCACCAGACGCACAAAATCTCCTCCAGATTTTTCAGCATCGTGTCCTTTCCTTTTCTTTCCTCATCACACAACTAAATCCAAAATGAAGAATGGCGTTTTTCTGGTCAGTTCTCGTGGAAGTCCGGCTTTGCTGGATATCCCGGGCGATGCGGCCATGTCCCCGCCTTCACCATCCATTCGGGACAATGAACCATCAGATTGGACTGGTGTGTGATATGACTTGAGGTCAACCAGTGATGAGGAGAGGGAAAGAAGAGCGAGACAGACATACACGGCCACTTAGATAGGGTAGTCTAATAATAGAAGTAATAGAAAAATACCAACCGTTGAATGTGAGTGGCACTATCATTTGAGGGCCTGGAGCTAGCATGGATAGCAACTCGGTAAGCTTGAACCGGATGGCTCGACTTGGGTGATCGTCAACTATCGAGTCGAGTCTAGACTCGCTAGTGGTGCAGTAGGATTGACATTAAACAGCACAGCAGCATATCATTATCTCCAGACTGTGGTGGTGCTGCTGAGCTGTAAGGTACAGACCGACCCCCTACGCGGAGGGACGGCGTTTTGAGCCTGAGACGTTATTCCAAAATCACGCATGTCAGAGTTGTACGACGGCAAGGAGGGATATTAATGGCGAATGTAACTATCGATTTCAGAGCCTGGACCGAGATTCTTTCAAGATTGGTCTCGTCCGGGATAGAGAACTAGCGGTGATCATGAAAGTCAATTAATAGTTATTATTGCCCAGTATTAGTATTATCAGCAGTCACAGTCAAAGAGTAGGTAAGACTCAGGGGACTCGGTGGTTCGAGCTGCGGAGGTTCCATGGTTCGAATAGCGAGGGATCGACCTTGTTCCTGAATGATGTTTGCTTTTGCTGTCAGGGACAAACATCCTAGGTGTGTCAACAGTAAGGCAAACACATCTCAGAGGTCAGTTCTCCAGTTCAGCGAGAGTTCCAGAATCCAGAGTCCAGATCTCCTCCCCTGATGGATCTCAGCCGGCAAACGTGGAGAGAAAATGTCCCCCCTAATAATAATAATAATAATAATAATAATAATCCTCTCAATAATTATCATCAATCAAAAATTCAAAAATAAACCATCATCCAGCGGCCTAACGCCTGAGTCAAAGGAAATTAGCCCCCGAATAGCCTCCACCGTCCGACCTCTTCCCGGCCCCCTGAAGCTGATACGATTCGACCCCTAAAATGAGACTAATTCACTAGTTTGCTGTCTAGCCCTGCGGTGCCTGGCGGCTGGCCCTTCAGAGTTCAGACTGAGTCGTGGGCATTTATTAAGTATATTACTCCTCCCTCCCGTTCCCTTTTCCCTTTCCCTCGCTTTCTCTTCTCTCCTTCCAGCATCGCAAGTCTCCCAATCTTCTGCCCTGCCTGCCAACCATCCTCCCGGTTTTTATACCGAGTACTTTCTTTTAATAACCGCCGTTGTTTATCAACACGTTCACTCTTTTTCCACGATTCTAAGTCGTTCTTTTTCAACAACCTTCCCAATCAATCCAAAATGAAGTTCTCCGTCGCTGCCGTCGCCGCCTTCCTGGCCGTTGGTGCCGTTGCTTCTTACCACCCCGAGCCCGAGGCTGAGGAGGAGTACACCACCGTCGTGGTCACCGAGTACACCACTTACTGCGATCAGTCTACTACTCTGACTGCCGGCACCGAGACCATCCCCGTTGAGACTGTACGGCACCCTTGCTTGTCTTATCAAAGCGATCACGATGAGAGGAAACAAATAGCTAACGATAATTGCTTGCAGCCCGGTTCCGTCACCTTGACCAACGGCCCCTACACCGTCACCCGCCCTCTGCTCACCACCACCGTCACCCGCTGCAAGGCCTGGTATGTCTCCTCCCCCGTTGTTGGAACCGGAGAACCGAGATAGATGAGATACTAACGGATGATACAGCAGCTCCACCGCTGTCCCAACCCCCTCCAGCGTCCACCCCAGTGTTCCCCCCGTCCACAGCAGCATCCCCGTCATCCCTACTGGTGCTCCTAGCGCTCCCACGGACGTCCACCCCACCAACCCCACCACCACGAGCCCCCCTGCCACCACCACCCCCGCGCCCCCTGTTTTCACCGGTGGTGCTAGCCGTGCGGCTGTCGGTGCCGGTGCCATGGCCGGTCTTATGGGTGTTGTTGCTGCCCTTCTCTAAGTGGTCTCTTTCATGTTCCCATGATTGAGTTCTGAGAGGAGCAAGAGATCGCACGGGATTCGTTTTGTGTCTGATCTTGTCGGGATGAAATGTAGCGTCAAATGTATATGTCCCGATAATGGCAGGGAAAGGGGTGCGTCAGAGAAGTGGAGGTGGTTTCGGTTTATTGCTTGGTTGTGGTTGATTGATTGATTGATTGTTCGATTTGGTCGATGAATACGACAGATACCTTATACCTTTTACATATTAACCTCTTCTTCATTTTTTATTGCTTTGATTTGCCTGCTTGCGTGCTTGCTTGATAGCTAAGCGTTACTTGTACTTCATGACTCGGCTGTTTCCTGTGTATAAGTTAATTGCTAATCAATGTTATCATGTTCAACTAACCCCCTGCCGGCCCTAATATAGTTATACCCAGATTTGCAAACGTTCTAGCCAGTAGTCTAGTCAAGAAGGGCTTCTAGATACCTACTCACAATCTCGCCTTAGCCCCATCTTTAGGGCTACCAGGTCCACCGGCAGAAAAATACTCCCTCACCCTCCCCCTCGCAACCTCCACCACACTCCGATCCTCCACCGTCGGCGGAACACTGACACTGCCTTCAAACTCCCCTCGAACCGCATTCTCCACCAACTCGCGCAATACTCGCCGCAGCGTCTTCCCGCTCCGCGTCTTCGGAATCATCCCCTGGCCCTGGATCATCCCGCCCAGCGACGCGATCGGCCCGATCTGCTCGCGCACGAGCGCGTTCACAGCGTTGAAGAGTTGGGCCGGAGCTCGGGCGGGGAGGAGCTCGCCGTGCCCATCACCCTCCCCACCCTGCGGAGAGGGGGCTTTGAGCTGGATGAAAGCGAACGGAAGATGGCCTTTTAGGGGGTCCGGGATGCCGACGACGACTGCTTCGGCTATTGATGGGTGGGAGAGGATGGCTTGTTCGATTGCGCCTGTTTTCGTTTTGTTAGAAGCCTGAAGGCTGTTTTTTCTCTTTTCTTGGGAAGAAAAAGGATGTGGGGTACCTGTGCTAAACCGATGAGCGGCTACGTTAATGATATCGTCCGACCGCGACATGACGTGGATATACCCATCCTGATCGATCATACCGGCGTCGCCCGTGTCTACCCAGCGACCATTAAACCGCTTAAGATACCCCTTATAGAACCGTTCGTCGTCGTTGAAAAGTCGCGTGAACGCCGTTGGGGCTAACGGCGTCGCCATCACGATGTTCCCCATCGTTCCCTGGGGCAGTTCCTTACCTTCGTCGTCGACGATGCGCACGTCAAACCCGGGCATTGGGAGGCCCGCTGACCCCGGCCGGACCGCCAGCGGTGCGACGGACTCATCAAGCCGCGGCGGCACCCGTCCTACAACGCTCCTCAGTGCCAGACCTGAAATGGGGGACCCGGATTCCGACGACCACCAGTTGTCTACGACGAGCGCGCCGGGAGCGGCATGCTTGTTCAGGAGGTCTTGATATGCACGCACGATGCTGGGCTCGCTTCGTTCCCCGGCGAGGAACAGAGCGCGTAGATGGCGGAGGTTTCCATTACCGGCCTCTTTTTCAAACAGTCGGTTGTCCGGGTCTTCCTTGCGAATGGCGCGAAGCGCTGTGGGTGCCGTGAAGAGGACGTTCGCCTTGTGTTCGGCAACAATCCGCCAGAAGGTCCCGGCATCCGGGGTTCCGACGGGCTTGCCCTCGAACATGACGGTCGTCGCGCCGACCAGAAGCGGTGCGTATAGAATGTACGAGTGTCCGACAACCCAGCCAATGTCCGAAGCGCAGAACATGACATCGCCGGGTCCGTGGATATCGAACAGATATCTGATCGACAGGCTGAGCCCGACTGCATGCCCGCCCGCCTCTCGGACTACGCCTTTCGGCAGTCCAGTGGTGCCTGTTCGTCAGTGATGTTCATGGAGAGATTTTGGCTGACATACCACTTGTATAGATGACGTACAACCCGTCTGTGCTCTTCACAGGCACCGGCCCGGCGCGGATGCCACGCATCCGCGCACTCTTCATCAACCGATTCCAGTTGCGCTGTCCACCTAGCTTATCGGGGTTGTTCCACCGATGCTGGTCGCGCTGCCAAATAAGCACCTTCTCTGGCTTGAAGCTGCTGGCTTCGATGGCACCCTCAACTAACGGACGGTACGGAATAATGCCTTTCGCACCCTCAATGCCACACGAAGCTGTCAAAATAGCCCGTGGACGTGCCGCCTCAATACGCTGCGCCAACGATTTCGCTGCAAACCCCCCAAAGACGGCCGCATGGATAGCCCCCAGCCGTGTAATAGCCAGAGCGCCGATCAAAGCCGCCGGGATCATGGGCACTGCATCCTCAGTCTCTCATCCCTATTTATTCTTAGGCTGGCGGGCAGTGGAAACATACTATAAATAATAACCACATCCCCCTTCCTCACCCCCTCCTCCCTCAACACACCAGCCAGAACCTCCACCTCATCCAGCAGCTGCCGATACGTATACCTCTCTTTCTTCCCCGTCACCGGGGAGTCCCAGATAATGGCGACATTCTCCCCATTACCACTGTGCACGTGACGATCTACGCAGTTGTACGTGGTGGAGATCTCGCCGTCCGGGAACCAAGCCCAGGTCTCATGGCTGGTGCCGCTGGGAAGCGTCTTTTGCGAGCGACCGAGCGCACGTGATGGTTTTTGATGCCAATGGAGCTGTTCAGCGTGGTGAGACCAGAATCCCTCGGGGTCTTGGAGCGAAGCAGCGTGGATGGCTTGCTGCGGGTGTGTCATTGTTTCGAACAATTCTTGGGATTATTGGAGAGTCACTAGCCGGCATGTACATATGTACGTGTAGGCTGTGTAGGATGTTAGCCACTCGGCACCCTACGGTTGGATAATAAGCTTGTGGAAGGAATCAGCTGAAGGCTCTGTGAAAGAGGGAACAAGCTCCGCGTCGTACCTAGGTAGTTATGATATGCGCTCCCGGGGAGGAATGTCGGCAAATGGTACTCTGGTGCGACCTTCCAAGGTTCAAGCTAGCTCAACCCTGCCCTGGAACTTGGACCGAAACACGTCTTAGTATTTGAGAAGCGGAGAGGTGGAATCAACCCCAGCAAGTGGTAGGAAAGAGGCAGACCGGGGGAAGACGACAAACAGAATGAAAAGCGCCACGAGAACAGAAGAAGCGAATGACGATCAAGATGGAATGCCCTCGCTTTCGATACGCCCGATTCCAGCCGTGGATGTTTGAGACCGAGGGTCGGGGAGAGGAGTTTCCAGGTCCTAAAGCTTTCCCCGCACTCCTCGTGGGGAAACTTACCCCTTTGCTAAGAGTTGGATTTACCCGACGGAAGCCGGTCGTCTAGTCCTCTCCTACCTCTATAAGGAGGGATTACTACAGATTTCAAGGTCATTCCAATAGCCTCGGATGACATAAAGTCGTCTACTCTAGCTGCATGATTGTATGATTGTGTGTATGCTTCTATCGGCAATGATATACTCATCAACATTTTTTGGTGCAAATGCATCGGAAATTCACAACTCAAAGCTCAGCCGTAGGGTATCATATCGCAATGCCTGCTAGCGGTTGACTGTCCTCTTGCCTAACTGGTTCAGTCCACCGTTCATTATCCATTCCATCATGGCTTCGGATCTCTTGAAACCGTCCCGACACCGAATGCACCCTCCATGCCGTGATGGACCAGGGTTTCGCCAAACCCCCGAGCGTAGAGAGACAGCGGGCTGATCAATCAAACCAGGAAATTCGAGGAATAAGGAATAGAGATAAGAAAGGAAGGCAGGGTGAAACGGGAAATAGATAAAATGGACGCCGGAAAAAAAAAAGAATTTGGTGGGAGAATATCGCTCCTGATTCCCAACCCTATAAACGAACGGTAAGAATCCTCACATGTCCAGACACCTGCGATAGATTCGAGAAAATCGACCCTCCCACATAGAATAATGAAACGAATGAAACCATAACCCATGCATCAAGCATATTCACATATCCACGGCTGGAGGGGGAAACGAGATTCGAAAGACGAGCAAGAGTGTAGAATAGGCCGAGCACCGAGAAAGAGCCTGAGGACAGGCAAGGCTTCTGACAGCCAATATAGACAAGAAAAGGATATCGACATGGAGCAAGCTCGCACGGATTGTCTAAAATAAAAGCAATTGAATAATGTCGTAGAATGATGAGATTGGGAAGGGTCTAGCAGCCGGCGCTCTGGTCGGATAAGTATAAATATAAAAAGGGATGTTGCCCAGCGGCAAGAGGAAGTAGAGCGACCGGCCGATGCGGAGGCAGTTCACAAAATCAAGCACCGCAGTCCACCGCGATGTCGCGAACGATCGGGGCGGAAAGATTTCGGGTACTCAGGGCCAGAGTCGCGCATCTGGCCTAGGCCGGTCGTCCGGCGATGATCCTGTGGCCGTTGTTGTTGCATGCGCTGGTTGCGCAACATTCTGACGACGTCATAGAACGCCTTCTCGACATTGATGCAGTTCTTTGCCGACGCCTCAACGAATTCGCATCCCAAATCTTTAGCGAGCGCCTGACCTTCCTGTGCGGAAACAGCCCGTTCGACGGCTTTGTCGCTCTTGTTGCCAACCAGCATCACGGGAACTGGGAGTGGCGGCCCCGAAGGTGAGCTTATCGGGGAACCCAAGTAGCTGGCGCCGGAAGGCGAGCCAGAGCTCGCCGATTCCTTGACCATCTTGATCTGATTGTAAAACTTCGTTATCCGGGAGAAAGAGGCACGCGACGTAATACTGTAAACGAGAACGAAGCCCTCGCCGTCGCGGATCCATTGGTCTCGTAGTGCGGTGTATTCCTCCTGGCCGGCAGTATCAAGGACCTCCAACATGCAAGATTGCTGATCGATAACCACCTGTTTCCGATAGGAGTCTTCAATAGTAGGATCATATGTCTCGACAAAGTGGTTTAAACATAACTATTGCAAATAATCCAATTAGCCACTGATCCATAATAGATCAGTATAACAGATAGTGACTAACCTGAATTGTGAGCGCAGTCTTCCCGACACCACCATCCCCCAGCACCACCAATTTATACAAAGTCATCTTTCCGGACATTGCGACCATAACCTGTGTGCCGCTTCGAGGCACTTCTTGCGTGTTAAGGTGAAAGGTAGATGATGGAGAGCGTGGGGAATAGAGCGAGCGTAGAGAGTGGAAATATTATGGAGCTCGGGAGTCGAGGGGGGAAAGAGGGAGAAAATTAGAGAGGATCTATCAAGACTCCGCGAGAGCACGGGAGCACGGACTCAAGCGGAGAGGTGCGAAAAGCTGGGCCTGGAAAGGAACGGGCTATTTTGGTACGTAGTGCGATTAGCCACCGGAGAAATCGACCTGGTTGCTTTAGGCTGCTGGTCGGGAGGTCCCAACCCACATGCCAATGCCGGAAAACAAGCAGGGGGATGGTTTTTCTTTCTCCTTTCCTTTTTTTTTTTCCACCTTTTTTACTTTCTCTTCAGCCAAAAAAGAACCACGTACCTTAAGACTGTGAAATAAAAGATTGACAGAGACTTGCTCTCTGAAGCTGGCCCAAGGGAAAAGGAGCCGTGGAAGGAGGGGACGGGAAAAGCCAAGAGGAGAAAGTCGGCCTCTTGGCTAAACTTTTTGGACTCGAGCGAGTGTCGCAAAATAAGCGGCCACCAACAGCCGTAGAATGGTACAAACCGGGTCGGATAAAGAAACTCTCTTCCAGAAGTGCAAACGCAGGAAAATAAGCAGAAAGTGTGAAATAAGCAGAAAGTGTGAGGGGTGGGAAAAGATAAAAAAGAGAAGAAAAGAAAATAATTAATATGGGACGAAATGACCAGAGGAGCTCCAATATCGAGATACTGTACGTATCAGTAGCTCAAAGCTTGGGAATTGGTCCGAGACTGCCGCTGTCTCCGCTGATTCTGCCACGCGAGGGAGAAAGAGATGAGCTCCGGCAACAGATGATATGTATCAACGATAAGAAACAAGTCGAGGGTGAAGCCGGGCGAAGCTGTATAAACCAGGTAGGTAAAACAAGGCTTGGCCAGCAAGTAGCAGCAAGAGTCTCTCGACTTAAAACATGGGAGAGCCGTTGGGGAAGGGGAAAGGAACCGTGGTATAGGGTGATGCGGTGATGCGTAGTTCGGACCAGTGGATTGGAGAGAAGAGATCGGCCAAAAGTGAGGAAGAGGAAGTAATGTTTCCTTTTCCCTTTCCTTTTTCTTGACAGGATTGATGCGCCTGAGAGAACAAAGACTAATGCGATGATCTCAAGACTGGGAGCAGGATAGAACACTGGATAGGGGAGCTTCGCAGCAGCAGCAGCAACACAAGGGAGGGAATCGCGTTAGTTAGGGAGAAAAGAAAAGGTGGCGTAGTAGTCTCATGTCTGGGGCTGGATCATGGCAGAGACCCACGAAAGGAGATGCCATAAGTTAGGACTTATGTCTATCAATTTGTTTTCTTGAACTTTAGGTAGCTGCTTTATAAGTGATAGTCCACCTCAAGTCTACTACTACTACTACTTACTTTCTACCACTGTATAGCCCTGGGCTCCCAAGCAATTCTTCTCTCCTTAGTCCCGAAAATCCCCACCCCAAGTACTTACCTACATCCATGATGATCCAGTTTAAAATGAGCTCCCCTAACTTATAGGCTCTTTCTTCAACCTTGCTTCCACAGGGCAACGAATCAAAATCTTCATACGAAGGAGGAAACCGTGCTCCGCGAGCTGTCCGAGAGCGGATCTGAAGGAAAAGCTTCCGCGTGTTGGGTCGGCGAACATGACTCTGAGATTCGAAACTCTGGAAAGAGAAACCGTTTCAACCTCACGTTCACCACTTCTTCATGCAGTCCACATTCTGAACCGGCTGGATAGTGGCGTGGTGTCATAAGCCAACCCATCTTCCCACCACGCCTCCGGGTTTCCAGTTCCTTTCTATGACCTCCGATCTTACCGACAGACCGGAAGGATTATTGTCTCTGCTTTTCTAACAACACCATGATGACAATTCGCGATAATATTGCAGGATTTCCCTACAGAAGTACCACGTTACACCCGGCCCCGGTCGGAAGAATATCGAACATTCCGCGGGCAATAGTGAGTGGGCTGACTAGTCCCATCTGCCAGGTTCTCGGGACTCCTGAGACGGATCATGATATTAGTATCCCTCCACACCTGCCATGTTATAGATATCTAGGACGTACTACTACTGAACGAGGCGACGAAAAGGGATAAGCATCGCCATCGACTTGGGACACCATAGACGGGGACTATATTCCGGATGTTGATGGATGGTTAAATATGGCATTTCAGCGCCCCGCCACGGGGAGATTGGATTTGGGGATGTACCATGTATGTCTTCTGCTGGAACTGCAGATGCGTAGTTCCAGCTCACCGTATACACGACAATCAATAGTTACCAGCTAGAACTGGAACCCGCACCCAAAGGTATCTCGGCCAGTCCATGATAGTGGGGTGGAAGTTTGGATGCACTAACGAGTCACGACCTGCCCCTATTCACTGGTCTCCACGGAATACTCCAATTCTTGGCCGATTTTTACTCATTTTTTTGCCTCAAGGAGTGAGTCCAATTCCTTGAGTCTCAATCGAACAATGTAACCAATGGTTACCCGACTGCGCCCGATGTAGTGAGGCGTATACTTCATACTAGAAATTCGAAATATCCATCACTGGGAGTTACCCACGTTTGGACCGTTGTAGCGGACATCTAGATGCCGGCCCGGTCCACGGCGGGAGAAGGTCCCATCGCCACAAGCCTAGCAGGATTGGCATGGCGGTTTCTTCCTTTTGAGTCTTTGACGTGGGCAGCATCAGGCACGGGACGGGATGCAGAGCGGTCCTGACGCCGAGGCTCCTGGTCTTTTTTTCTTTTTTCACAAAAAAAAAAAGCTTGAAAGGGAAATTCTTCCCTGCGACTGGACTTGGACCTCGGACCGGCCACGGCTCGAAGAGGGTTTGTCGAACTCTTTCCTTCCTTCTGGCTATGGCCCATGGGATGCAATTCTGATTGAGAACAGTGTGTTGTTCCCATATATTGCGCAACCTTTTCGGTTCTGCTGAAGTCGTGAAGTCTGAAGAAAATCAGTAGACTATAGTTGCACGAATGGAGCGCTAGTAGTTGCCCGGACCCGTTCCCATTCCCACGTGGGTAATGGAGGAGACAACCGTACCGAATAATGGAATGATTAATTGTATGGACTTAATAGAGCGGCACCAGAATTTAGAATCTAGAAACAGTCCACGGTCTATACGGCGGTCCGAGGAGTGTCACATAGTAAAGCTGTAAAAGGGGAGCATAAACGGGGAGGCGCCTACTGAGATCGCTATTATTGTTGGCCCTTATAATTTCCGCGACTCAAGACATGCTATGGGATAAGGTAGGCAATACCTACCTGCGTATATTAAGGGGGCCCTGACACGGAGAGTCCCGCTGTCAATCTTGAAGAAAAGCCGATAAAAGATGTGTTCAGGCTTCTGCCCATTATTATTATTATTTCACACGGATTTGGGGACAATCAGAATAACTGGTAAAGGAACCACTAGCTTGCACCCATATGTATGCATGCACCTAGCTTACATTGACAAGCTGGAACTGCTGCATGATCTGGAACAAGAGCTGCAGTTGCATGCACTTTAATCACACCACTCTTTTTCCTCCTCCAGCCGCGGCAACCGAGCATTTACGTATCATCCCGTAGGTAACCCCTCAAGATAGCCAGGGGCTGTTCAGCGCTAAGGACCTGAGAGCTGTTCTCGGTCTATGAGCCTATGGGATTGAGGACCTGAGTTGATGGATTCTGGTAAGATCGTACCTAAGAACCGACGTCCCGTTGCGATGGGTCCGCTAAGCGCGACTGGAACGACACCGAAGCGGAATATGATGTATTCGATGGCCTGCGCCTGCCTATTTTCGCGTGGTTAATGGTTATTATTGCGCTTGTTTAAAAGCTGGAGAAAGAAGGTGTTATTATTAATCGGCTGTCTCTGAGATTCCTTGTATGTAAAAGACCGTCCACCCGTCTAGCTAGATAGCCGATTCGAAATCATCGCAGAGTTTTAGCTGGGAGCTGGGTACATATAAGGGAGAGGTGAAGCGCAGCGTCAATGGCAGCCACTTGTGACAAATGATCCGATGAGACCATCTCGTCGGCCTTATAGCAGTCGTAGAGAAATCATCATGGTTGCACAATCCACGTCTTCATGGCCGATTCTTTAGCCCGAGGTCGGACCGTGTAGCAGAACAGAGTACATACTACATAGAAATATATTGTCCACGGCTCAACCAGGGGGCGTCCATTTGTCCAAGACAACCGTCGAGAAGAGGTCCCGGGCCCAGTCCCGCTGCCCCGCTACTACCTTACTATCTAGTACCTGTCTAGTAGTATCTGGGTAGGTATGGAGCTTCGGGCTATTGACATAACCAGTTCGACACACCCCTAGTCCCAGCTTCATGAAGCTTCTGGCGGGACTTCAAGGTTGCAGTTTACTACTTTTATTATATGGAATGTCCGATAATGATTGGATCCATTCTCCTTTTCGGGATCGGTTACGGTGATTGGTTATCTTCGATAGCCGATGACTTGAGCTTCAGGGATCAGTGTCAACAAGGAGTCTGCCCTTTCAAGTGTCATCCAGAAAATGGGATTTGACAGCGTCACCGCTTGGAAGAGACCCTCGATCTGCAGGGACTTTCAAGTACCTTTTCACTGTCGGATTGTCCTGTAAAGCAAACGCATGATTATCAATGTAAAGAGACGATAAGGTGAGTGGACATGCAATCGTGTGTATAAGGCAGAATATGCTATGCATTATGCCATTTATGCTCATGGCACAAGCTTCAGGAAGATATCAGCGCACCGCAGAAGAAAGAAAAGCCCTACACATCCAGTGGCACAATATCTGGTTTTGGTCCAAAAGGAATGACCAGCTGGGAGCCAGTGATGCCGTGCTTCCTGCCAGTTGATACCTGGTATCCAAACTTCCACTGTTGAGAACCCAAGTCAGCCATTCTTCTGTCTTCCGCTCAAGGGTCATCAGGCAGATATATAAAATATATATATCACTCACAATATCAAAGCATGTCGTGCCCTTGAATGCTCCTCCATTCGTCTTGTCGGACTCGTCATAATAAAGGTTTCGATACCACCGATCAATCAGCGGATAATCATGTCGAATCATCTTCAAGTTGCACTGGAAGATCAAATAATAATAAGGCACGCCACGTCGAAGCGAGCAATAGTTGTGTACAGCCTCACGTCCGCTTCAGTGATATGCTCTCCGAACAAGTACGGCTGGTGATCTGACTGCGCGAGATGCGCCTCGACGCGATCAAACGCCTCGAACAATGGGAATAAATTGTCCTCGTACGCCTGCTGTGTCGTCGCAAAGCCCGTTTTGTACACCCCCATTGTTGATTAAGCTGTACACCAACTCGTTCATCACATCAATCTCGCCCCTTAGACGGACAGGATACAAATCACCACCCGGCTGATTCACCTCTCGCTAAAACATGCGGATAATCCCGCTACTCTCGTTACTCACGATCGTCTCCCGCAGAGAACGGGGACCGTATATCGCCCTGAATAACCGGGAACGGCCTTGAAGTACAGCTCGCTCATCTCCGTGAAGCCGTACAACGGGTCCTTCTCCGAAGACCCGGTCCGTCCAGAGAAGAACCATCCCTCGGGGCCGAGTTTGCAATCACAAACGACGAGTTCGATGGTATCTTCGAGCCCTTTAAGTGAGCGTATTTGTGCGGTGCGCCCAGGGACATCGGTAGTTCAGGTAAAGCACATACCGATCTTTTTCTGATGGGAACTCTGCGCCCGGTTTGCGCGACACCCAGCTTCGAAAGACGGAGACTTTGCGCCGGAAATGGCCGTCTTTGTCGGCGTGCTTGTAGATGTTGCGCTCCTCCTGCTTGCCATCGTTAGCCACTCGTTTTAAGTAACTTGACCAAGTGCCTAGGGTCGGGATAGAATCGTACTGTTTCCCCTGCCATTCTACCTATCGGCTGGCCCTATGTCCTGCCTGATTTCTAGAAGGCTACTGGTTATTCCAATATATAGTTCGGCTGCCTCTTCTCAATGATTAATTCGCATAACAATTGCTCTATAGACCTTCAAAAGCTGAGCTAGGTACTATTTACCACCCCTACTACTTACAACGGAAAGCTTCCGTGTGCGGGCGACATTCGGATGGGGAAAGGGATGTAGGTAGAAAGATGAGAAACACCGGATTACGAAGCTCTATAGGCCCTCCGCAGAGATACCTAGTTGCCTAGCGACCTCTACGAATCCATCGGAGCTCTGCTCAATGCTGACCGCCAAATCCACATATCCGTCCTGAATCGCCTGGTCAACACCGCCGAGCTCTTCACCAATCCGCTCAACGTAAATCGTCCCAAACCCGCACGCCTTTGCCGCTCTCAGATCGCCCGGATGCGCTGCGACAAGAGCACATTGGCTGGGCTCAAATCCCAACCGCTCTGCAGCCCCGAGATACACCCGAGGCGATGGCTTGTATGCGCCAAAGTGCTCGGCGCTGATGATGTCCGTAAAGGGTAGAGATCCATAACGGACGAGATCCTCGAGCAGCGACACGTTTCCATTGGACAATGTCGACGTGCGGAACTTGCTGCTCAACAGCTTCAGACCAGCTACTGTATCATCCCACGGGTCTAGACGGTGCCAGGCCTGTACGAGTTCCTGGAGCTCACTCTCCGTGAAGAGGCCCTCCAGTTGGTATTGCGCAAGGAGCTCCCGGAGGGAATCGTAGTGGTGTTGGTCAACAGAGACAAAACCATTAGAAGGATCAAAGGTCTCGGTGAAGCGGCCGTACGATGCGCGCCAGTCCTCCGCGATGCTGTGCCAGTTGTCGTCTGTCATGGCCGAAGCTTGGGCGTGGAGATCCGCGTGTAGAGCTCCTCTATCCCCGCGGAGGGCGCGTTCGCTGGCTTGTTTCAGAGCCTTTGTGACACAGTTTCGCCATTCGACTGTGGTGCCGAAGACATCGAAGAAGAGAGCCTTGGTTTGAGGGTTGAGGGGCATGCTGCTGCGTCACAAAGGCGCGGACCGGCTCGATAAGTTGTTTTCGAAATTTTACTGTAGGGTTCAGCTTCTATCAACGGCCTTCATCCAGACGACTCGAAGTGGGAGATTTGGTTATTATCAGATAAGTAATGGGCCCAAGTCCTGGTATCACGTGTATCCTCGATGGGTAGCTACTAGCTGGTCCCGTCTCGCCGCGGATCGACTTCCTCCAGCTTTCTCACGTTGCTTCCAACCTTAAACATTATTATTATTATCATTATTAGCGCACGTTCACATGCAAGCGAAACAGTACTAAATCCCAAGCAATATCTGGCTCACTCAAGCAGAGCACTGCTTAGACGGGTGATCTGATGAGCATCAAACTTTAGGACCACTATCGAGCTGCTGTCATGCGTCGAGACAGGACAATCATCGAATTATTAATAGCACACGGAAAACGTCCCTAAAGCGGCATTCACCACGAAAGGCCTTGGATGGTCTCGATGTGATAAAGGACCTTGCTTGGAGCAGGATCAAATAATCTACACATAATATCAATAACCGCTGGCTCACGACCTCACAAGTCCAGAAGGAAGGCCGTCGACTCCATTTCTCATTTGCGAGGCGCGAGTTGACTGGATGTTATTATTGCTGGCCGTCTCGTGCCGTGAACCATTGAACCATGGAATTAACTGTGGAGAGCTCTTTTAAGCTGTGGTGGAGGATTCCCATTCCTCCCCAATCAGGAACTAAGAAAACAAAGCCCGGGACGCCGGCCGAGGAGCACGGCAAAAGGGAAAAGAAAGACAATAATAATAATTATATGGACAAGGGAGCCTATGGCAATACGACTTGACCAGATGGTAGGTAGTGGGTTTTCTTGCTTACTGACACCCTGCAGCTGGCAAGTTCTGCATATGTAGTAACAGAGAACTCTTCCAACAGGTGACAAAGTCAACAAGGCCGAGTCACACTTGGTCCATCCTGTGAGCGCAAATAATCAAACCCCAAATGCAGTGACGAGAAATCCCCGAGATCGAAGTCTCCTTTTACCTTCAAGACTGCTCGGACTGAACCACGGACCACGAGGTCCCCCGGGAAATTAAACATGGACGATCAGTTAAGAGATAGTCTATGCTGTATATCTGGATCTCTCAAAGTCAAGAAATCGTATGATCCGGGGCTGAGTCCCTGGTTAACAGTTCATGTCAGAGGGGAGCTGTGTCGTTCTTCCTGGATCCATGCTGGCGTGGCAGATGTAAACGGAACAATTCTCAACTTCACCTTATTTATGAACAGTTGCGGTCGCAGAAATAAACCGCCTTGAAGCTGAAGCATACTCCTCGCGAGGCTCCCACCAAGTCGGCCTATGTGGAGCCCACCGGCTGGCTGACAAGAACTTCCATTCTATCGCTCACTAAACCCTGTGTCGGAGTATCCTGGACTAATCGGCGTGCTGACTGTTGGCCGTCAACACCTTGTTCCTGAGATATGACCTGACTATTATCAACTATTAATATTCTCCGAGCTGACTATTGGAAAACTTGGACAGCCTTTTCTTTAGCTCCGCGGCTTTGGTCCAATGGTTTCCCCCTTTCCCCTTCCTTCGCCACGGTTTCAGATTTGCTCTTGTTTCTGCTCCCCCAATTCCGAGTTCCCCCTTTCCGTCTGTTGATTGGTCCTGAAATCTTCCGCTGTGCACGACAAGTTGTCGCTCTCAGTGATTGAAGGACCAATAATGAATTGGTTCCTAGCAGATCATTTCGTCGGAATATCTCAATTTGCTCTTTCGCCAGAGGCTGGACTCCGCTGGGAGCTCCAGTGGGGAAACTGAGTGGCCCCTCCTCCTTGCTAGTTCTGTACGCGGCTTCCTTCCCCATCCCCCTAACGAACACCCCTGGACGAAGCTAGACTAACAACTGACGACTGATCCGAGAATCTTAGCATGGCTGTACGCTGGCCCATCATGTCGTCGGCTCGTCGTCGCCACAAGGCTCTGTTGGTTCTTGGTATCTTGACGCGGACCAACAACCGGACAGATTCCCGTACTTTGTGCATCTCCTCCCCTCTCCTCAGATCGTTCTCACACAGGCGAGGGATTGGGCGATAGGCAAGGTTGGGTCAGGATCCACCAGCTGCTTCTCCTCCTGTACTTTTATTATTGTTGTCTTAAACTTAATTCTTTGCTGTTCTACCTGCAGTCGACACGATTTCACCTTACGTTGACTCGAAATTCGCGAATGAACTCACCATCCCCCACTTGAGTGCTGGAGGCCTCGTCGAATCACTGCGCAGTCCCGGGCCATTTCGGCAGCTTCACAAGGCATTGAGGGCAGCGGTGAGCCCAGTTGCAGCTGTAGGTGCAATTTTCTTTTTGAGCGCGTTCGAGCTCCCCAGCCACAGTCAGATTCGAGCGCATTGGCTTATGTATGTCTCAGAAGTGAAGCAGCGGCAAGGCCTCATCGATACTCGCTGCTGCTGGTCAGCTCCACATTCGGTTCGCGACTAGCCCCTCACGGTCTTCGAGATTTTGCAGGACACAGCTATATGGACGGTCAGGAGAGGCTCCATGAGACGACAGATTAGCATATACATGATAACAGACCACTACGAGTCTTGACTGGCCCTGTTGTACCATATATGGTCTAGCTCCAGACATCGTGGCCATGGAAGCTACATTTCAGACACCAGTAGCGGCGAGCGCATTCCCAACACCCTCTACTACTCCCAAACGAAGACCTGCTATGCATTCTCGAGCTGATTCCTCGTCCGGTTCAACGTCATCGCCTGCCTCCCTCCCAAACAATAACTATTCTCCCGGCGACCCCAGCGATCTTGAAGATGTTGAAGGCCACGACAGCTTATCGCCCCTGGACCCACGGAGGTTTACACCCAACTTGCATGCTTCTCTTGTGTCCGAGATTCTCGCATTGCGGCGGGAGGTTGAGAGCAAGACCAAATCTATAGATATATTGGAGCGCACTCTTGACGAGTCCCGGATAGAGAATGAAGAGCTCACGGAACGACTGTCCAGAAGCTCGAAGGATTCTCGATTACTCAAACATCAGTTACAACTACTGGAAGGAGGTAGTTCCTCCGCTCTCGGCGAGCTAGCCAAGGAGCGGGACGACGCGCTGGAAGGCCTAACTGAGCTTCGCAGGAAATTTGAGCAGGCACAAAAGAAGGCCAAAAACCGGGAGAACGAATTGGAGAGGACTACAGCCCTATGGACTCGTGACAAGGAAGCTTGGGATGAAGAACGCAGAAACCTGGAGAGAAAGGTCCACGTGGTAGAAGGTCGTCTCAAGGTCGTTTTAAATGAAGTTGCCGCTCAGGCTGCCTCACGCGAGCCTTCGCCGCATTCTGATGGAGGAGGCGCAGCCAAAGACGCGTCCACGGGAAGGGACAGTGACTCTGGGAGCATATATTCCAGCAGCCAGGGACGTCGTCGGACTAGCATCACAAGCATGAGCAGTGATGATGCTGATGAGGACCGCTTTCGTAATATGCGGTATTCGGTCATGAGCACTGCCCACATGCTAGGTTCACGAACCAATCTCGCGCAAGAGTTGGCATTTGACGAAGATGAATTCAGTCTTGATGATGATATGACTCCGCAGTCACCAGAGGAGCTTCCTGAGGAACGTCCTGCATCAGTACACTCACAGCTCTCTAATCCGATGGGTATGGATACCAAAGCAAGAAAGATACTAGGTCTTTCGTTCAATAGCAGTCTGGATGGCTATCCGACGAGGATGGAAGAGGCTGCAGAGTTTAGGGACTCAATCCCAATTCCCGCGCCTTCTTTCAGGTATAAAGATACAGGTGTTCAATACTCCCCGCCTCTGTCGCCGATTTTATCTCTTGAAAAGCACGCTGAAGATGAAAATGACACGAAGCCGTCCTTTTACACAACAACAGACAGTAGCACGTCCACCATGACAATCGATATGGTGTCGTCTTCTTGTCAAACGGTCGAGTCTCTTCCCACTCCCCCGTGGACACCTAGAGTTGAGGCGTCACCAGAGGTGCCAGTTGCCGAGCAGACTGCCATGGTGTCGTCTTCTGTCCAGACGGAGCCTCCAGCTGAAAGCGAAAAGGCTAAACCTGTGGAAGACGACGATAATGGGGCAAACATTGAGGTGCCAATGATCGCAATCCATCCTCCCCAATCCGAACCTTCCTCGCCTAGAGGAAGTGTCGTTCTCCCACCTCAGACCAAGAGTGTCTCCTGCCAAGTCGACTTCAATGCGCCTAGAGACAGCCGGACAGTCGGCATCCAGACGGAGCCTATCAGAATCGATCAGCGGCCTGTCAAGCTCCCAGCAAGCTTGCTGCCGTCTGCGATTCCAGATCTTCCGCTCAGCTCAGCTACACAAGACCACCTTATCCAACCATATCGCCCTCCTTCCCCAAGGACAACCAAGGGAGATAGAAAACCACCGCCACTGGTTGTGGAAACACCGACCGAGGCAAGACGCAAGCTCGGTCATCATCAGGCCTACCCGGGAAACAATGACAACGGACCATTGTCAGCCAATTCAAAGGCTAGCCTGAGGCGGCCTTTGCGGTCGAGCAGTCTCTTTGCCGGATTCGAGCAGACAAGCGATGAAGAGTCGCCTGAGAATACTCGCGACATCTTTACCGATGACGAGTTGCTTAACCGCCCCTTCGCATCATATAAACTGAGAAGAGGCAAATTAGTCTCGTCACACGAGCGTCGCCGGAGCCTGGATGAAGCGACACTGCCAGATGTGGACGAGGATCTCGGCTCAGAGGCTGGTAGCGGCCTGGGAAGTCTGCCAGAATCCGCCTGGTCGCGCTCAGGATCCCGACAGCAGGATATGCGCAGAGCGGCCATGATCTCCAGCGGCGCAGCCACTCACCAGAGGCGGGCTCGGAGCCCAAGCGAGCCCAGTATCAACAGCGGTAGTGGTAGCAATAACACCAGCGTTGCGCCCCCGTTCCCTGTTCCGATTCGACTCAGTTCGAGGAAGTTCCCGCAGAGCGGCAGCGACGGGCGACAGAGTCCGACTCCGTCTCGAAACTTCTCTGATCGTCCTCCACCGGGTATCGTCCGCCGGCCTACTCTACGGCGTGTCCGCTCCGCAGCTACGATATCTCAGGCAGACAGTGACCGCCCGCCGACCCGGTCCTCTCCCGCCATGTCTATCTCATCTTGCGCTCCGGACAGCCCTCGGCGCCCTCCGGTGCCATTTGACGACATAACCATGCCCCGTAACCGTCGAAGTGCGCTAGCAGATTGTCAAATCACTCAGCCGCAGCATCTGACTCACGAACGACACGACTCTACAGGTGCGTCCGTCCAGCCGACCAGCGTAGTCGATGCCATCGCGCAGACCATGGTGGGCGAGTGGATGTGGAAATATATCAGGAGAAGGAGGTCATTCGGCGGAGACAAGGACAATTGGGACGGCCGCAACGCCGAAGAGGTTTCCGCCAACATTACCAACAGCGGCGTAAGGCACAAGCGTTGGGTTTGGCTGGCACCGTACGAACGAGCCGTCATGTGGAGCAGCAAGCAACCGACCAGCGGGCCTGCGCTGCTCGGTAAGAGTGGCAGAAAACGTAAGTTGCTTGTCTTCGATCCCACCTTCCACATCTAACTCAAGCAGTGATTATCCAATCCGTGCTCGATGTCAAAGATGACAACCCGTTGCCCAAGGGAAGCTCGGCCCAATTCAACCGGTCCATCTTGATCTTAACACCCCAACGAGCCCTCAAATTCACTGCCACCAGCGTCGAGCGCCACTACGTCTGGCTCACAGCTCTCTCCTTCCTCAGCCACTCGGCCATAGGCGCTCATGAGCTCGCCTCCCTCCCACCCGTTCCGCAGGAAGAATACAGCCGCCAAACACCAACCGCGTCTCTCCGCCGCAATCCCATCCGCGACTCAATCCGTATCGCCAAGTCCCGGCCCCGTGGCTTCCCCAAGGGCAAGAAACGAGATTTCACAAATAACTATCCGGAACCCGTTCCAGAAATCCCAGGCCTTGAAGCCGACTCCCGTGACTCTGAGGACGCAGCCGACCCGCCCACGGTGCCGCGCTTCTCAAACCACTCCCGCAAACGTAGCCACACAGCGCCGCGGATGCCGATTCCTAACATCCGGAGCTTCTCGAGTCAGAATACCGTGCCCTCCATGCGGAGCTCACCTGACCCCGTTGCGCCCTCGTATTCGCAAGGCTTCAGCAGCGAGCGGAGCAGTTTCAGTCCCCGCACGTCCGAGGGGAGTGTCCGGACTGGTAACTTTTTTGATGCGATTGGTACCGTCCGCATGGAGGCATTTATTGACCAAACTGACACCAATCGGTACCGGATGTCGGCGAGACAACACATGAATAAGGTGTCTACGCCTTGGAGTGTCAGCAAGGGATTTCCTGTAATGGACTTCCCTTATGAACAAGACGAGTTGTTCCGGAACGATGATCCGTTTCGGGGATTTTAGCAGCTAATGTTGCGTTTCTACTTCGTGTACTATCTTTTGCGAACTTCTTTATGCTGATACCGGAGTTGGGCTTTTGTTACTTTTGATACCATCTGAGCGAATTGCTGAACTGTATATATATGGGGTATAAAGGGAATCTATACATAATATAGATTTATTTAACTAGTCTGGAAATAAACTCCAGGCGGATAATGCAGTGATCACCCGACTCTATTCACACAGGACGGCATGCGACTCCGGCTCT
The DNA here is from genome assembly GCA_025688805.1 of Aspergillus egyptiacus. Lineage (NCBI taxonomy): Eukaryota > Fungi > Ascomycota > Eurotiomycetes > Eurotiales > Aspergillaceae > Aspergillus > Aspergillus egyptiacus. The sequence continues at coordinate 87,267 of MU628475.1, read as the reverse complement.
AATTGTAAAATAGAGACAGAAGGTGACCGAGACATGGTATAATATAGTAATCCCGACCCCTCTTTTCTTCCACCACACCCGCTCTCATCTATTCCCAATTCCCATACATATGATGAAGTGTAAGCCAAGGGAAAAAAGGCGATCACAGCTTCGCCCCCTCCTTAACATCCCCAACCTTCAACTTCGGCCCATACTTCTTCAGCACTCCGTCATTGTGATACTAGACCAAACCCCACCCATCAGCGCACACGTCCACAAGTCCCAGTAAACAACCAACCGGGAATACTAGAGAACAAGCAAGGAAGAAGTGAAGAGGTTGCTCATACCTTCCAGAACTGCTTAGTAGCATCCTTGCCCGCAACACGCTTCAGAATCTTCGCGCCACCAGGATGCTCATCAATGAAGTTCGTCACGTCGTAAACGGCGTTGTCGACGATGATATAGAGGCCCTTGTCCGGGGAGTTGTGGGACGCGACGTCAGCAGGGGTGAATGTCTTGGACATTTTGTCTTCCTTTTTTTATTCTTCTTCTTTTCTTCCTTGTTTTTGTTTTTAAGGGAGAAATCCTTTGATGGAGGATAGTATGTGGTCTCTCTGGGCGTTGGTTGGTTGGAATGAGGCGAAGAGGAAGGTACTTAGGAGGAGGTGTGGATGGGATAGGTGAGATGGATCCAAGTATTTAGATGATGGGGAAGTATGACGGGGGCCCCGAGACGGAGAATGGAGACGGTATGGAGCTGGAGCGGAGCGGGAAGGGCGCAGGCAGTTGAACCTCGGCTTTGGGGTACCGAAAACCGCGGTCAATTTGATTTAGGGGGGTTGTGATTGGGTAGTTTGGGGGATGTTCTGGTCCTCATGATCGACCGCATCGGTATACACACCGACAGATACTATTCTTATTCGAAGGTGTCAATAATGATACGGAAGAGGGTCGAAGGGACTATTATTACTGAGAGTTCCTCGGTCAGAAAAGGGCCTTATAAGCATTTTAATGTTGTGTAAAAGCTTGGGCGAAACTCCGAGCTTGAGCTAGTCACCAAGTCACGCGACACATTGAAAGATGCATTTAAGAGTCTATCAAAATATGGACAGATTACATGTCTTCATATGATCAATTAATGCGCTGAAGAAAATGATATATAGCATAAGAGTACAGTTAATCACGACTCTTCTCGCCTGCTGCCCCCTGCCCCTTGGGCTTTCGCTCTGTCCCCAGCGTCTCCAGATCCTTCTTCTTGTAGTAATGCGGCGCAACTTCCACCAGCCACTCCGCCTGTAGAGGCATATTACTGCGCATATACTCCTTGCTCGTGAGGACAAGCTCGAAGTAAATCACCCACCGCGGGTTTACCTCGAATAGCGTACTTGACGGGTGTAGGTATACCGTCTGGCCCGTTTTCACGGTGCGGTAGCTGTCGCCCCCGCGCTGGAGACGTGCGGCGTTCGGGAAGAATCCCGCTGTTATGGCCTTTTGAATTGGCATGATGTTGTTAGAGCCGCAGGAGCTAATGGTTACTTCGACGCGGTCGCAGAGTTTTGCGAGTTGGTCGCGTACGTCACGCGCTCGGCTCAGACTACGCTGCTGGAGGAAGTTCTCCTTTGCCCAGACGAAGCTGAAGTCGGAGTCTACCCATTGGTTCCAGATGTTAAGAAGAGTCAGGTGGTCGCCTCCGTCTTTGATGGTGAAGCGGTTGCGGGCACTGTCTGCGTGGATCTTCTTGTCCTTCGGTCGGAAGAAGAGGGCACTGGCCTCGCCCAGCATCGACACTATTGAAAGGACCTCTTCCACACAGCCGTAGGCATCAGCCGCAAGAATGGCCTTTGCAAGCATTGGATCTGTCGGGAATTCCGCCATCTGTCGACCAATCTTCGTGAGCTCTCCACGGTCATTCAACGCTCCGAGGGCATAGAGCTGCTCCAGCGCACGAATGATCGTCTCCGCCGGCGGGGGGTCCATGAAATCGAATTCCAGCAGCTGATCGATTCCAAGAGACTTCAACATCAGGATCACACTGCTAAGGTTTGTCCGTTGAATCTCCGGCGTTGTGCTCTCTTCCAGCTCATTGTAGTACGCCCACTTTGTGTATAACCGGAAGCACTTGCCCGGGCCAACACGACCAGCTCGGCCAGCTCGTTGGTTTGCAGAGGCTCGCGAGCAAGGTGTCACTACCAAGCTCTCCATGCCAGTGCGAGGGTTAAACACGTTCTCTTTAACGAAACCCGGATCAATGACGTAGACAATGCCATCAATGGTCAAACTGGTCTCAGCGATGTTGGTGGCCAGCACGACTTTCCGCGCTTTGGGCGGCGTTGGCTCGAAGATTTTGGCCTGAAGATCAGACGGTAGGTTTGCGTAAATAGGACATATGATCATTTCCGGTATCTTATTCCCAAGTTTCCGCGCAGTCTCCTGCAAACTCTGCTCTGCTGCTTCGATCTCCTCCTGACCAGTCAAGAAAACGAGAATGTCACCCGGCCCTTGCGACACGTGGATTTGGAAGACTGTTGTTATCGCCGCGGCCAGATAATTCGCCTCTGGTTGTTGTGTGTAGTGAATGTCGACGTTATACATGCGTCCGGGGATATTGAAGATGGGTGCATTATCGAAGTAGCTCTGGAACTTCTGCGCATCCATGGTGGCAGAAGAGATGAGCAGCTTCAGATCCGGCCGTGCCTTCGCAATATCCTTCAACAGGCCGCAAGCAATATCTGTTGGTACGGTACGCTCGTGCGCCTCGTCGATCATCAACGCCGAGTATTGCCCTAGATCGGGCTCTGTGAGGAGTTCTCGCAGCAACATTCCATCAGTCATGTACTTCAACACTGTCTTGTCGCTCGTGTTATCCTCGAAACGAATAGAATATCCCACTTCGTTGCCAATTTTCACGCCCATCTCTTCTGCCACACGCGCCGCAACACTCATGGCTGCGACACGCCGTGGTTGTGTGCAGCCGACCTTCATCCCATTCTTGGTGTACCCTGCTTCATGGAGGTACTGCGGCAGCTGCGTCGTCTTTCCAGACCCCGTTTCTCCGACGATAATCAGTACTTGGTGATCGTGTACTGCTTGTATGATTTCGTCCCGGAACTGGTAAATAGGCAACTTCTTCCGTGTATCTTCAATCGTCTGGGCTTTCATCTCCGCCTCGTCTATCTTTTGCTGCAGCATGCGCTGTTCCTGAGTCAAGGCCTTCCGTGTGCCCTTCATCTGGGCGTCCACGGTGAAATTAATTTTTTGCGAGTCGTCAAACACGTACTCGTAATCCCCCTCATCCACAATTTCTGCCCGGTTGATCTGAGCCTTCGCCTTGGCCGTCTGCTCCAGCTCCCATTCTTCATGCTCGGTCAGGAACTTTTCCTGGCCGCGCTCGTCACGATCCACATATCGTTTGTAGAGCGCCTCCTTTTTCTTCTTCCGATCAATCTTGCCTTTCTCGGTAATGTAATCTTCCGGCATCATATACCCATCCCGGTGGTCATCAATCCGTAACCGTTCCTCTGCGATCCGAAGCACCTCCCGGTTGCGCGCAAACTCCTCTTTCTCCCTGCGCGTCAGATTTGGGTTCTCGCGCAGCTCTTGCGTCTCCTCCGCAACCTGCCTCCGCAGCAGGGCCAACCTCTCCGTCTCTCGCTTCTTAAGATACTCCTGTCGCGACCGCATCCTTAAATCCGGCATAGCAGCAGCCCTGGCCTTAGCATCATCGGCCAGTGCTCTCCGCCTCGCAGCCTCACTGTCTTTCGTCCGATCTTCAACAATCTTCTTCGACCGACTATCATCCTTCTTCGCCAATCGCTTCGCAAACGCATCTCGTTCCTCAAGATCCCGCTTACGCTCGCGCTCCCTGCGTTCCTCCGGATCCAGGTCCGCCGAGCTCGCCCTTGACTGCGGCGACGCAGACCCATCCTCCAACCTTGCTCTCTTCGCCGGCGATTCTTCAAACTCCTCTTCCTCCGGAACGTCCTCATCGACAATTTCCTCATCGCCCCAACGACCCTCGAAATCATCCACATCACGCCGTCTCAATTTCTTTGATCGATGTCGGTCCCGACTTTGCTCACGCTCTCTCTTCCGACTGTCTTCTTTCTCGCGGCGGCCATCCCTATCCCTCCTTTTCTCCTTCCTCTCCGTCTCAACATTGCTCGGCCCCAACGAGCCCGCGCTCCCCTCATCCTCCCCTTCGTCCATGTCTAGAAGCCGATACTTCTTCTTCTCCTTCCCCGTCGCAGCCCCAGTGCTCTTAGCCCCATTCCCACTTGTACTTCTAGCAGCACTAGCACTAGCCGGAGCACTACTGCCTTTCCCAACCCGTCTGTAGAGCTCCGAGCAAAATGTCCCAATCTCGCCGGAATCCCCGTCCAAGAACGGCGCCAGCTTATCCTGCAATGAAGAGGGCGATCTCGCCGACGTCGCGGTCGCGATGACGAAGTCGATGACCGTGGGATCGGACGCTCCGGTAAGACGCAGGAGGGAGTCGGAGATAAAGGTTCGGTTTTCCATCTTGGCTCGATAATGAAAAGGTGACTCTTTGTATCAATAAGACCGGAGGAGTGACTGAGAAGAGAAAAGAGAAGAGAATCGGTCGAATGGTTGGTGATAGTTTGGGAAGGAGTCGTTCTCACGCACGGTCATGCATCGCTGACTTTATTTATTTGTTCCATTAATTGACTGAGAATAAAGATGATAAAATAAGAAAGCGACCATTAATCAAACAGGATATGGCAGCCAGTAGTCGCTCACGCGGTGGTCCGCAGGTTTGAAGGCCAGTTGGGAAGAAGGCTCGCCGCCTTGAAAAGTCGATGCCAAGAAATAGCTTCGGTTGGTGGCAATCCAAGTTTCTATCCCTACACAATTCGAACGTACCACACCTCACATCTACGCTGTCGCCGGACTATGTAACTAGTATTGCAGGTGAAAGCCTGTGCGCCCACACCTGGTCGCATTCATTTAGAGTCTAAATAACAAACATTGTCCGTTCTCAAGCCCGCTTGATCACATCCTTCTGATCCGTGTCCGTCGAGGTCGTATAAGAAAGGAAACAGCTTCAAGTAATTACAATCGAAAAAGAAATATGGTGAGACACGTGTAAGGATAAGAGTAGAACCCGTCGTAAAACGCCCCAAGGTTCCCCAGGAAACAGAAGAGTTCTCCAGATACTCCAAACAAAGGAAAGGCAGAAAACCGCTATCGTAAAGTGAAAAGCTTTGATACATCATCGAAGATACCTTGCTTCAAATAAGAACAAAGAACCCCGTGAATGCAAAAGGGAGACAAGCAACATATGTCCCTTCAAAGTTGCAGGAATCCAATCTCGAAGTTATTGATACATCGCGCGACGAGAATCCCAATCATCGAGGCTAGGTTGGTGGTACAAAACAAAGGGAAGATGGTAAAAGAGCGTGGAACCTCTGCAGAACACCGGGAGCAGAAGGTGGTCGGAAAAGGCCAAGATGAGTGGTTGCATCGCACAATAAGCAGTCATAAATATCAGATTGCTCCTCTGCTATCGGGTCTTCGCGAGGAGGCCCTGGGAGAACTGCATTAAAAGTCCGTATTGGCCGCATGAACGCCGTCGTTAGATGGTATTGTGGGGAATGAAAATCACCAACTCCGTCCCAAATGCAATAATATGTCATGTCGTATTAATCACACATCGATCATTTCGGCATCTTCCGCGAGGACATCATCGGCAGGGCCCCAGTTGCCCTCATATACGGTGGCCCCGGCCCGACGTCGGGACGCAACGAAACGAACCCCGTAGGTCTCTAGGACCTGGTCAGCTGTGGGTCGGTCCCGCGGTTCGGGGGAGATCATCCACCCCACGATATTGTCGAGAGACTGCTCGTGATCGGCGTCGATCATGAAACTGGGAGGGGCAAGCTCGCTACTCCGGGTGAATGTGATCGGTTTTCTTTCATCGTTCTCAAGGAAGCCAGGAGAACAAAAGTCATCATCGCCAAAATTTGAGGCGCAGAGTTCTTCAAATGATGGCTCTTCCGAGACAGGGTTTCCGGATACATCACGGAAAACAGTGGTTTCAGAGCTCCAGGTCAAGCTCGGCACGTCGCTCATGTCGCCATTTCTGAGTTTTTGCCAGGAAAGACCGTTGTCAGGAAGTTCAACATTGCCGGCAATCTCAAACATAATCAGTCCGAGGGAGAATATGTCTGCCGGCTTGTCATAGCGTCCCATCAAGATTTCCGGCCCAATATATTCACGATCGCCTTCGCCCTCGATGCCTTCTTCGGCTGGCCATCGGGTTGCCATGCCGAAATCTGCTATTTTCAAAACACCTTCGAATGTAACCAAGATGTTAGCAGGCTTCAAATCGAGGTGAATAAACCCGGAGTCGTGGATATGTTTCAAGCCCTTAGTATGGTCAGTACCCGATTATAAAAGCTAAGCGATCGAGGAGGAATTACCGTCGACAATTCAAGCAATATCTTCCAGATCCGGAAATCGTCAAGTCTTGCCTTGAGTCCAACCTGAGCGAGGAAAACGTCCAAGCTACCTTCCTCGCAAAATTCTGTCTGAATGTAAAGATACCCATTGTCTTCCCAACTGTCGGTAAAGGATATGATGTGATCCCAATTTGTGAGAGATTTCAAGACGTCAACTTCTCGGATCCGGCGTTCACGGTCCTTCAAGCCCGAATATGGCTGCTTGGCTTTCTTGACAGCCCAGACCTGCTCGGGCAAGGTCTTTGGGGACTTTGGCGTCGTTGAGAAAATAGATGACAGTGACATCTCGCTTGGCCGTGACACGCGGTAGACTTGGGAAAACTCTCCAGTTCCAATAAGCTCGACACGTTCGAACCGAGATGTCAGACACGGGTCCACGTCTGGGGTATGGTGTATATTTAGAGGTAGACTGGGTCTTTTACCCTGGAAAGAGTCGCGAGGTCCCGTCGGAGTCGCCGGTAAGTTGAATAAATCAGGCCTGATTGAGTGGTCATTCGGTGCCGAGATAGTCAAGCCACTAGGGTCGGGAGGGCAGAAATTTTCTTGAGGTGTATGGGGTGATCCGCGCTGAAGCCTATCATGGAGGGGACTTGAGTTGGTTCCTCTGGCCTCAGACAGTCGCTCGAGGGAAGCAATTTGCGAAGCAGTTGGCGGGTACGTTCGTGACGGGAAGAACGACTGTTTGGTAGGTGTCGGAGGGAAGTCGGATTCGCTTAGCGGCTGGCTATCGTGTCGGCATGAGGGCGACTGTAACTGTATCCCGTCATCGCCGTCAAGACTAGCGAGACTCCCACGCCGCGAAATGTCTGTCCGGCTGAAAGAATTCCCAAATATCCCCATTCCTCGCCCAAAAGGACCCGGCTTCGACCGAGAACTTGAAGGGTCAAAAGGGGAGGGAGGAGGCATGTCCATTGGGTTGCTCAGCATTGACCTTCCGAGCGGCTCTTCACCCCTCTGGCTAGTTGCGAACAAATTGACAGGCCTTTTACATGGTGTGTCGGGCATGTTTTTGCTCATTCTTAGCATGCTCTGAGGGTCGTCGACGTTGCGGTTCTTCTTCGATATGAGGCCGGTGGACATGAATGCAGCCGGAAGAGGCTTGACCAGTTTATAGTTCTCCGGGGTAGCGAAGGAGTCGGTGGATGATGTTGAATCCTCGCGGGTAAGATGGCGCGCAGCGGTCGGTCGGGTGGCCCCTGGTGGGAGAGATTTGGAGAAATTGAGGATTGATCTAGGACGATCACTCTTCTGGGTTGGCTCATGTGTTGGAGAGTCGACCAGGCTAGAGCTGGAAGAAGATTGCGTGATCGTCCTGGAGAGAGGGTGGGCGCAAGGTCGTGATGGCGCTGGTGCATTAGCGTTGGAAAATAATGAGCCGCCCTGAGTTGGGCGCGAAGAGAACAAACCCTCTCTATTGGGTTTGAAGGTATTCTTATCCAGAGCTGGACGGGCGCCGAAGTTCAGAGGGGTGCCAGGCTCCGAGTCGCCTATAGCCCTAGGCCGAGAGAACAAGGATCGCTCACCCTGGCGCTGCTGCATGGTTGACCGGCGTAGAGAGGACGAACGGTTTGGGACGGTAGCAAAAGGACTGAACGGTGGGGTGGTCGTGGGGGAGGGTGGCGCTTCTTTGCCCAACGGGGACTCTGCTGTTTTCGGGTCCGCTGGGGTGAACGTAATAGGACTTTCGCTATCGAATATGCTAAAGTCACCCGAGAAATTTGCAGTGTGGACACTCCGACGCTTCGCGGAAGGACTTCCCCGCGATGCGCGGTCTAAGTTCATGATGCCATCACTCCGTTTGAGCGGGCTGACAGCTGTGTATGAGCCGAACGTCCCGCTTCTCCGTTTCTCAATTCTGGAAGCGGGTGGTCTGGAATTAGGCGCGCCTTCCATGTTCACCGAGCCGTCGTCAGAGCATTGACCGTCTCCGCCGCCCAAATCATCAGGCGAAAGGCTTATTCCCGGCAGAGTGGGGACGTTCTCTACCCCAGGAGTAACGGGGGTTCCGTGCAATGGTTTCGCGTTTCCTTGGTCGGTCGAAACGTTGAGCACGCGTTTGACGGGACTGCGAGGGGAAGTGCGCACGCGGCGCATAGTAGGTCGTGTTATCTTCGCACTTGGTGGGTACGGGATGGCGAACGGTGATTGATGTGAAGAGCTGGGGAGGAGTACAAAGTTGCTCTGCGCAGATCTCTTCGATGGTGATAAGGGTGAGGAGACATATGAGGCGTTTTTGGAAGGAGATTGGTTTCGCGACGCTAGAAGACTAAAATTTGGATTCTTGGACGGTGAACGGGAAAATGATCGACGAAGTTGTCGGATAGCAGTGTTGGCATCAATGTGGTGTATACCAGAGTGTGAAGATAGATGTAGTGTGCCGCCTGCATCGCGGTGCGGTGAAAATGTCGCGACCATTGTAGAGAAAAGTCAAGAGTTCCCCAGGCGCGTCGATAAGGTTGAATGAAGCAGAAGTGAGAGCTCGGTCGTGGTCGAGGCAGAATCCTCTTCTTGAGCCCGAGGGAAATCACAACAAAACTGGCAGGTAAGTATGTCGGATATCTCTTCCCACGCGATTAGCCAACCAGGGCCGGGAAAAGTTGAGATTCAGCGCGCGATGGAATGTTGAGAGTGGGGTGCGTGCGATGATACCAAAGAAAAGCAAACGAGGCGAAGTAGCCTATGAATTGACATCACCAAGTCGCCGAAGCGCTGAGGAATTCCAAAAGACCCTTTGATGTCAATCCAATGCACTTTTGACACTCGATGGGAATGGAAAAGTCTGGCCGTCCGCGGGCGTGCGGGTCTCCTGTTTACCTATAGTCGGGTTCCCCAAGCGCACCAGATGAAACGGAAGCCGATAAGGGAATGTTCCAGGATGTCAACACAGGCGGAACAAGCAGGTGCGACACGAAAATGCAGGAGCGATTGAAAGGAGGATAGGCGCGCGCGACGAGCCCGAGGCGCAAATCCAGGGCAAGGAACACCTGCGACAACTTGCGACAGTTCCGATGCGCGACAGACGTCGAGGATGCAGAGAAGACAGTTCTGATCTGATTGCAGGAGAACCACCAGCAGCAACTCTGGGTCTCCCTTCCGTCTCCCTTTCTTTAAACCCCAGACGAATGGGCTCTTCAGGTGATAGCGCAAGGGGGTGATAGTTTGAGGCTTGCCCCCGCCCTCCAGGAAAATAGAGTCAGAGTAGACAGCCACGCGAAGTCGGACCGGTGGGCGGAAAAGCGAAGAAAGGGATATGCGAACGGATGGATCGAGAGAGGGGGGTGGGCGGCTTGCGGATACCGATGGAGCAGAAGTTGCGGTATGCAGAGGCGAGCCCTCACTGATGGAAATCGGATGGCCCTAGGAATTTCCCTTACGGGACGGGGTAAATTGGGGGGAGGGTCCTGTTTTTAGACTTCAGGTGAAGAGCAATAATTAGTTGAGCACGCGCAGATGGGAGGGAATCTGAAGATGATTATACATGGAATTCAGTAGATGGACAGCGGTTCGGACAGGGGAACGCTGGGGGAAAAAAAAGTTCACACTTTGTGCCTGATGGAGAGCGTCGAGTCGCCTCTTCGCTGGTTTCGCGGCCAATCCTAGAGCGGGGACAGTTGGATGTTGTTCTCTGACGCGCAACTCTCGCGTCGCTGTTGTTGATGTCACCACAGTTTAGGCTTAGCGCGGGACTTTCACGCGTCATTAGTTATCATGCCCTTCCCGTTCTACAGGTCTGTCTGTCCACATCTACAATTGTTATTATTATTATTTTACTGGATAGTGGGCATTGAGTCAATCCCTCTGGACTCTGAGAGCGAGGTGGACACAAAGGTGTAGGTAGGCACTGAGCCTATCCTGATATTACCTGTATACTCTGATTGTGATGGAAGCGTATCGATAATGCTCGATAAGGCGGACACGCGGGGGGGTGTCCGCTCGGGGATCAACCGTGACCCAGCCCAACCATCCCTTGCAGGCGCGTCAATTATTATCAGCTGCTTTGTTATGACTTGCTGACTCAAAGGCATTGCCACTGCACAACTCAGATCTCCTGTCGGGCAGTAGTAGTGGCCGGCGCGGCAAGGCTGGTAGATACCTAAATGGAGCCAGTAGTAAACAGTCGGGTGACTTGGTCATCTCAACCACCAGCATGCTCGAACCTTATAGAGAAAAAAAAAAGAGGTTGTAAAAATAGGTAAAATCCAGTAAAAAAGCAGCTTCGGGAACCGGAATAGTCCCAAGGTTTAGGTTGGAACCTTCCCAACAACTCAAGCAGGAATCGAAACTCAACTGGGAAATGCATGTAGCATGACACAGGTTAGCAAAGAAAACCTTCAGTCCACGTGTGGCGACCATTCCCCCTCTTCTGACGTATCCAAACGTGTGTCGACATCATTGATGCAAACTGTGGCTCTTGCTATCCCTTGACAATCAGCCCCGTCATCTCCCTCTCCCTCTTGGATTTCAAACAGCAGCGCATCTTGTTGCCTGAGGTTGGCGAGCAGGCCGTCGATCCATTGTAGGCACAGAATATACGCCGTCATACATAATGCCAGTATGCTTGCCTGAGTCCGTTGCTTCGTGACTCTGGGAAAGATAGATCAGGTATCGATGATTGCTAGTAGAGGTTGGTTGTCTTGACGACGACGGCTAGAGTATATATATATCCAATGTACCTCCCCTGGATCAAGGATGGAACATTGTATCTACCCCCTAGCTCACTACGACTCCAAGCTCAATGGCAATAATTGGCAGATCATTGACTGGGGCCTTAACCCTTGATTCAACTGAGTATTAGATGAATGACGAAGCGATCAGGGGGTTTGTGGTAATTCGAGCACTGACCCTAGATCAAGGGCCAAACTAAGCAATAACATTTGTCTGAAAGTAAAACCGGCATAAGTTTGCTAGTGCCATGCGAATCTTGCATGCAGTAACCTTAAAATGAGCGATATGAGTCCTGACTCCTACAACGCATGTTCGGTTCTCGATGCCTTTCTTCCCAGCTTTATCCGTTGATACTTAATCTCCTGCTAGCCCACCTACCCTAGCATGACAGATCACCACATAAACTGATAGTTGCACTTTTACTGTCCCCATGCTTCCAGATTCTTCAATTATCCCCCCCGCCCCCCCTCCCTTGCCATAGCGAGACCGCCGCAGTTCGGGGGTCTGAACGGATTGTCTGCCAAGGGTAATAGTTGATAACCCTACCTACCTACACCCCGATTCCTTGCAGGCGCACAGGACTTCCAGCTTTGGGTCCTGATTTCTCACCGAAGGAACCAACAGCACCTGAAGCAAGTATCGGCATACTTGCCTACTTTACGGTCTATAACAGCCAGAACAAGCGGAGTCTTTATTATCGCAATTCAACTCCTCAAAGGGAAATTGTATCCACGAAAAGCAAACAAACAGTCTAGTGTCATTGGCGTAGCATGGCAGTGCCATGGTCGCAAGTGTTAGCAGTTGAGAGCAAGCACGCTCTCTGTTCAATGAGCCCTTTTCTTTTTCTTTTTCTCTCTTTTTCCTTGCAGCCTCTTCTGTGTATCATCAAAGCATATCTTGCCCGACAATATGCTTGACATCAAATTTACACTGCGGAAAACAGAATCATCCCGGCCTGGAAGATTTCTTCTTGTGCAGATTGATTCTTGTTCAGAAGCATCTAAAAATAAGAAAAGAAAAAGAAAGCTTGGATATGCTATTAGACTCCGGATGTCATATCTGCCAACTGTGCCTTACGCCTAGAAGCAAGGGGATTTAGACTTTTGTATGCATTTCTAGACCCGGCAACTTCCCTGAAGACCGACTCAAGAGCCTAAGGAGAACGAAGGTAAGTTGAGCAAGGCCAGTAGGGATTCCTGCCGCTGGCTTCTCAGCCTAGAGTAATATGTGCCCAATGCACATGCATCTCTTGCGCAGCCGCGTATTCTCCGGATTAAATGGTCTATGTACAGATTGTGTATACCCAAAGACATTCCGGTTAGCTAAAGTGCCTAGTGGGGTAAAATTGGTTTAGATGGATAGGGGCTAGTATATTTCTTTGCTAGGAAACACAGCTTAGCTGAGGTCTATGAGACTCCTCTACGAGGCTCTGGGCCATGCAAACAAACTATGGGGATAGCCTGACCCCGGTCATAACTGTGCATCGTTCAGATTGAAGGATGAATAATTGCTGCATTATCTTGAGACATAGAGATGCGTCTTGGTATTGTATAAAATTGGCAGGTCTTAGCCCTCGAAAAGCCTGATAACTGCGAATAAGTGTTGTTGCTGTCTCTGGTCTTTATCCGTGATGTACTAGAGTCCTTTTCCAGGCATGGAGACTGATCAGTGTCGCAGTCAAAGTGGGATAACGAGCGCCTCTGATCTACAAACGTGACCCTCACTGGATGACTCTACATTGTGGTTGCAGTTGGAGGATGGTCTAGTGGGTGCATTGGTGAGCCTGGTGCTGCTCCTACTGCAATCCTGACCATATAATGTTGGCCATTTATCAAAAACATTTAATCTCAGCGTAACAAAGAAGGCCCAATAGGTGGGGGAAGTTGACTAGGTTGGCCCTCTGTAGTGGCTGTGACTGATGTTAGTTAGTTTCTACCTTGAGGTAGTAGTATAAGCTGGAGAGCTCAGGCCCTCACGCCATGTATCTCAACCAACCAAGACGCAGGCATTTCTAATCTGACACCAACACGCTGCTCTCTGGTTGGAAACAAGGCAATTCAATTCGACGAGGAGCACAATAAAGTAAACCTTAAAAATAAGGCTGTGGAGTATGCCTCGGATATGGAGCACTGGGTTGGCTTGTCTCGGTATGCATCTAGTTGAACTGGCAGTACTGTTGAGAGGCAGTGTCATGGGAAGGAGGCGAAGCGCGCACCGAAAGAAACTTCCAAGAAAATCTCACACCGTCCGTACTAAAGTTTTTGTTATCCACGACTCTCTGTCTCTTGATGCAACTAGTTCAGTGAAGATAGAGTTTGCCTATCCGTCCACTGGCACTCCTTACGAAGTAGTGTAAAGGAACCGCCCGGGGTCCCCTCTGTGTGCCAGCCATTGCTCACATGGGGGTATTCCGCCGTCTGCGAATCGGCTTGGTGGGTTGGTCTGGTTTGGGCAGGGAGATTTGAATAAGACTAGCTCATGCTGGCATACAGTTGTATGGTGACTGGCAATGGCCTAGAGATTCTGCTTTGATTACCTATATCATGAACTACTTCCAAGATCACGTTTCCCGTACCGAGTAGATAGCAATAGAAGCAAGTTGCAGTTGTCTTATGTACTATAGTCATGGACCTGCACCATTTGGCATGGTTAAGAGGGTAGAATGAAGCGCCATTATAAAAGTATAGTACTCCAGGCTCATGGCATGCACCTGCCTGCATGGATACTACTACCTTACTGAAGGGAACAAGCATTGCATAAGATGAGTTGGTTGCATTGCGGACCATCTTGAGTACCTACTACTGGTACTGCATTGACTGGACGAAGTGATTTGCGACATACTGCTCTGCGTGTGGTATAAAAATTCCTGCTATAAGGCATTTCTGATTCCTGAACCTTATGGTATATCGCGATACCATTCAATATGAGGCCCTGACCTTTCCGTAGTCACCGTAGCCAGGTAAAGCTGATTCACAGTACTACTATACTAGTACTACCGAACAGCATAAAACTAATGTATAATTATTCCGTACTAGAGTACTGGTGATTCCCGACATCGGGCGGAAGCGGATCTACCTAAATCTCGGCCATCATCCCACCCTTCGCGACCTCTTCTTAGTTCTGCTTGGGCTGCGGGGCTCTGTCTGAACTTTGAAATATTCCCACGAGGAACTGTATCCTGTCTGGGTAAAGTCCGCCTCTGAATCATGGCGTGTTCCGGGACAATGGCATTGAGTGGGACTTCTTTTTGAAAAAAAAAAAAAAAGAAAAGTAAAAAAAAGAGAAGAAAGTGTCGTCTTGTCACTGTCTGTATGCATCCGTAAGTACCACACTGAGAGTTGTCGTCATTTCTTCTCCTGGTGGAACCAACTGGTACACAATTATTTTAACCACTGCAACACCGTTTCGCTCTCAAAAAGATTCCACCCTCTCTGGCCCTTGATGGATCCGCTTTTCTTTGCTATTTTGCAATTTTTCAGGATTATTTCCGGAGGAGTACCTGTCTTAGCAACATGGGTCCCTGCGCTTTTCCTGCTCGTTGCCCACTCCTGCGACCTGGCATATATAACGGTCAGGTCCCGTCCACTGACGATCTCATCCTTGCCCCCCCAAAGCTCGATTCTTTTCTCTGCGGCGCTCTCTTGATAGACCTTCCTTCTGATACCCCTGCCCATTCTTTCTCCTCACTTTTGTTTTCGCATCAGGACCAAGTCTAACCTGCTCAATGGAACCCGTCCAGCGGAAGTCCGAGATTGACTTTCAGAGCTATCGCAAGATGCCTCTTGCGCAGCAACGCGAGCCCCAACGCCTGAGGCCAACGCCTCCAGATGAGCTACATGACCTACTGTGTGTGGGATTCGGGCCGGCGTCACTGGCAATTGCAATTGCCCTGCACGACGCCCTAGACCCGTGCTTGAACAAATGTGCGCCCACCTCCGGCTGGCAGCCCAAGGTGGCCTTCCTGGAGCGCCAGAAACAGTTCGCCTGGCACCCTGGTATGCTGGTTCCCGGCTCGAGAATGCAGATTTCTTTCATCAAAGACCTTGCAACCCTCCGCGATCCTCGGAGCAGCTTCACCTTCCTCAACTACCTCCACCGGAAGGACCGCCTGATCCACTTTACCAACCTGAGCACCTTCCTACCCGCTCGTCTGGAGTTTGAAGACTATATGCGCTGGTGCGCCCAGCAATTCTCTGATGTCGTGGCTTACGGCGAGGAGGTGATTGAAGTGCTCCCTGGCAAGTTGAGCCCCAACAGCTCCAAGGTGGATTACTTTACCGTCAAGTCCCGAAATGTGGAAACTGGCGAGATCTCATCACGAAGCGCACGCAAGGTCGTTCTCGCCCTGGGAGGAACTGCGAAACTTCCCGCCGAGCTTCCCCAGGACCCTAGGATCATGCACTCATCCAAGTACTGCACTACTCTGCCGACCCTGCTCAAGGATAACAATGAACCTTACAACATTGCGGTGCTCGGAAGTGGCCAGAGTGCGGCCGAGATCTTCCATGACCTTCAGAAGCGTTATCCTAACTCCAGGACGACCTTGATTATGCGAGACACGGCCATGAGGCCAAGTGACGATTCTCCTTTGTAAGTATTATCCGCCACATGCGACAACTCAATACTGATTTTGTTGTCTCAGCGTCAACGAGGTCTTCAATCCCGAACGAACTGACACATTCTACAACCTCTCGCCTGCCGAGCGTCAACGCTCCCTCAAGTCGGATAAAGCCACGAATTACAGTGTCGTCCGACTCGAACTGATCGAGGCGATCTACCACGATATGTATGTTCAGCGCGTCAAGAACCCGGACGAGACCCAATGGCAACACCGCATCCTCCCCGGCCGCAAGATCACACGCGTTGAACACTACGGACCAAAGAGACGAATGCGACTGCACGTCAGGGCCGTGAAGGACGGCAAGGACAGCATCGTCGGCGACGGCAAAGAGATTTTGGAGGTAGATGCACTCATGGTCGCCACGGGCTACAACCGGAACGCACATGAACAGCTTCTGGGCAGTGTGCAGCAATTGCGACCGGCCGCGCAGGATCGTTGGGCCCCGGCTCGTGATTACCGGGTGGAGCTGGACCAGAGCAAGGTTAGCGCAGATGCAGGCATTTGGCTGCAGGGTTGCAACGAGCAAACCCACGGACTGAGCGACAGCCTCCTGTCGGTTCTTGCTGCACGAGGTGGTGAGATGGTGGACTCGATTTTTGGCGAACAGCTTGAAAATGCGGCGGTGCCGGACACCAGATTCCGCGCTATGCTGTAAAACTCGGACTCAAAACTAAAGGGAGAGAGAGAGGAAAAGTAATGACGGGTGAGGTGGTGGGCCCGCTCGGTTGATGTATGGAATACATAACGTACGAGCAGGAGCTGGCACTTGGCATTTTCTGTAATTTTCTTTGGTTATATAGGTATCTACATTTTTGGTTTCTTGTGTTTAGTTTCTAGATACGCGGCATATATCATGGGAGTAATATAGGCTCACCGCTTGTTTCAGCATTGAATTTGGCAAAGGAAAGGATGTTCAGGTTCTTGATCAGACCCTGGTCAATAATACAGTTTACAGCCTTTCTTGCTGAGAGTCAGGGCGGCTTCTGGATCTTTGCAGTTCATTCCCTCTGCGTCCGTCGTCACGAGTAAGATACATTAGCACGACCCCCACTCTCATCAGCGGCAACCACACAGAGAAGAAACCGTAATTATTAATTCTCCGTACTACTCTGTACTTTCAGGGGACGGACCTTCAGGCTTCAGAGCAAGCGACCTTGGTTATGCAGATCGCAGACTGAAGCGAGGGTTGTGCGTGCGAGCTAGCCAATCATTCTTGAGGGGGAGGAACAAGACTGGGGCCCGGTGCAAAAAGCGAGGTCGAAAATAAGGTAGCGTTTGGCGCGCCCAGTCCAAGGACCCATGGTCACCCATTTTGTGCCGATAATCTGATCATCAGATAAAAAATTTTCACTCGTTATCTGATGGCGCCATTATCATCCTACCCAGTACCGTCTCCATCCTTGACCCGGACATGATTTATAATTTATTTCCTGCCTGCGGTATATATCCTCCGTTTGCACGGAAGCAAGCCTGACTTGAAATATATCGGCCGACGAATCAATGTACAATGGAGGATTCTTCTTCTTCTTCTTCTTATTTTCTCTCAATCACTGTGCGTCGGAACAAACACGATGGAATTAAAATGGTGGCAGGTCATGTGGGTCGTGGCCCGAGTGCATTATCATATCAGATTGATCAGCCCCAGCCCCAGCCCCAGCTCCAGTCCAGTTCCTACGTAACCAATTCGAGCTACATTCCCGAACCCAGGGCACCAGTTACATCACCCATTTGACTCGTTGATGGAAGTCTTGACTTCCTGCCTAAGGAGTTTTACGGCTTACAAGCCTGCTAAAGTAAACCCAGGCTACTGTCCAGCCAACTACTACTTGAAATTTAGCTGAAGGAACAAACCCCAACCCGGCCGACCGACAGCCTTAAAGCTACACTGGCTCTTCCACGTTCATAGGCAATAATATGGACTCATAATTTACGCGCCTTGGCAAGCCGGCGTCGGTCAGTGAGGAAGGGGAAAAGCTCTAGGTAGACTACGTACGTACTCAGAATTCAGCTTTCACGTTGCAGGGCTTGTCGATCCTACTTTGCTCTCTTGACTATCTATCTACCTTGTGTGCCGCTATTTTTGCTATTTCGGCCTCTGTGGCAACGGCAATAATAATGGCGACTCTATATTGACAGACCTACAGATCACGGTAGATAAGCTCGTAAAATTCGGTGGGTGATTCAGCAGTGCAACTAGGAACTCCCAGAGCACTATCTACCTGGTATCTCCAGCGCTACTAAGGTAGTCTACCAGGCCTGCTCCGCATGTAGATCCCTAATACTGATAGTCGCGAAAGACTTTTCGAGCCTACAGGCTACCGCAAGGTACCAGGGACGCATTTCCTTAGTGCTGCATCCCTGAAGTAGGTACAAGTATATAGGTACTATCTATCTACCTTATATGTGGTGAGTTTGGAAGCAATCCCGAGTCCACAGTACTGCACCTGGATCGGATCGGATAACATCGGACGGGACTTTTACACCGTGCTCTTCCACGTGCCGAGGTGAGAACTGACGCAGACATGGATGGAGTACTAGACTAAATATAGGTATGCAGCATAAATTGTTCTGCTGTTCTAGATACATTATAGGATGTCCCTTGACTCTGATTATTATTATTCCACCTTGTTCAAGAGAGCCGAAGTTGTCTATGGGCCGGGGGCCACAAGTTTCCGGAGTCTGCAATGCAGGAATGGCATGGTCTCCGCTGTGCTGTCATGTCTTGGATTAAACCAGTTAGTGGTGTTTTCTTTCTCCACTAGACGCCGTTGATAATTGTCTTTGTACGGAGTTACTACGGTGTCTACTTACATGAATCCGATATCTGTTGCGGTCTATCTAGTACTTACTGCTACTACTTGGTGGCTTTTAGTATGTTATGTCTGAGCTTTGCTCGCAGATACTCTGTAGTTAAATCCGGGAATGGGAGGACAAGGAAAGGGAAAACAAATAAGGACTTGAACGTAATGAGCCCAGCTAAAAGCCTAAAGCCTAAGACAAGTGGCCACTCATCCGAGTCGATACATGCGCCAGCCGAGATAAGATGCTAGCGCGGAATTTGACTTTCAGGTCCCACTGCAAGTTCCGCAACTTGTAACGCTTTGAAATTTCACAAACTGCGATATCGGATCTGGTACTCCTTAGTTATTGCTTCAATACGGTATAAATAACATTACTGTGTATTTTCAAGATATTTGACGGTGTTCAATGTCCTCAAGTATCCTTCAGTGTTCCCGTCAGGAGCTGTTATGTCTAACAAATTGAATTGTACGGCAAGTTCATTTTCGAACCTGACAAGCCCAGACAGGATCACAACCACATTTTACTATCATTGGTGCTCATGGTGCTCATGGTGCTTCAAGCGCCAGTTATATATACAGGCAACAAAGAACAGTATATGCAGCATTATACGCAGAACCCCCGGTTAAAACCAACAGACAAAACAATAGCTTGCCCAATAGTCATTATACAACTTCAAGACTCGAGCCTCGAAGCTTAGTTCTGAGTGACTCGGGCTATTGCATTAGACAACGTCTTCGTTCGCCACGCTTCGGTACCCCCCGCCGTTATGCATTCGTGAAGGAGTTTCATACATACGGTTGTAATTGACAATTTCACCACCGAGCATGGCGGAGCCGGGTTGTCGTCTTCCAAAGTATGGTTCCGGATCACACCAAAAGTCGCGGCAATTCGTAATGATACCCCGTGAGAAAGGATTCTTCGGCCGTGCGGCATGGGGTGTATCCCGGAGGCCCTCACGTGCCGTTGCGAAGAACGTGTCAAACCCGAGTAAAGACGACCACTGCTGCAGGCAGCCCCTCCGGTGACGCCCATGTGCTCCCTGTGCTAGCGCTGGATTGGGACCCTGGCCAGAAGCCGAGAGACCAGCGGCGTCGAGTGATGTTGTACCCGCGGCGACGGCGGAAGCAAAAGCCCGCGAGCTGGGGTAGCTGCGGTCGATTGAGTGCCCTCTCATATTCTCATATGTTGTTTGGTTCCGGGAGACCTGGACTAGCTGGACAATGCAAAGCATAGTGACCCAGACCAGCTGGATAGCTATCCAAATGTCCAAAAGAAGTGTAAAGGTGTCGCGAAGGACAAAGTCACATAACTCATCATTTAGAACGTTGCACTTCAATTCCACTGGAGCTGGCAACGTATTGATATCTTTCGACTCCTATATTAGTGCTTATACCTTTGATGCGGGGAAGGTCACACTCACAGTTGAAAGTCAAGCGCAAGAATGTTATAATGCCGATTTCCAAGCAGAGGATGTACAAAACAAAGTGTCGTAAATTATTTGCACCAACGCAATTATCAATCCACGGACAATGGCTGCAGGCATTAGCATCATCCTCATGAAGAAAATGAAAAGCTGAGTCTCACTGGTCATGTTTCGCAACACAGCGCGAGCAGCGCTTACAATGCTTACTTCGGAGCGGCCTTCGAATCATGCAGTAAATGCAAAAGTTCTCTTCGTCAAACTTCCACTCCTCAAAAAGCTCGCCAATTACCGCACGTTGCTGGTTCCTGCTGCCAAGCTTCGGGACATATCCTGGATCCTCGATCATGGAGTAAATGTAAAAATAAGTGGTTAAAAGGAAAAACACCGCGAAGCTTATGTTCAAAAAAGGAAATGTGGAATATGTCGCTAATGCGGCGCATCAGTAAGCGCCTCGGAACTCCGCATCATTGGTAAAAGAACCCTTACCTGGCAGCACATATAACAGATATCTAATAAACACCCAGAACAGCGTACCTGCGAAAACACCAGATAGGAACGGCTAACATGGATCAGCGAACTGCAATCACATCTGATAGAACATAAAGAACATACCGTTTTCTGAAGCACCCTGTACTCTGTGGGACCTTTGCTGGCAGCCTTCTTGGCTACCCATTGTAACCCAAATAACGCCACTATGGCGACAGGAATAGCAGCATAAACGGCAAAACTGCTGAGAATCCAAAGGACAATGAAGATGACCAGGAATGGCCATAGGTAAAAGAACTTGGACATTATGCTCTGGTCCCGCAGACAAGAAGCCAACCCCATTGGAAGAATCTTTCTGGTTCCGTCAGGTTCATAACCACATTCGCTCAAAGCGCGATACCAGACATGTGTTGTCTTCATTTCCTCCGCCACGACTGCCGGCGTCTTGCCGTCACTAGTTTTCGCAAACGGATCCGCACCGTACTCGAGGATTTTATGGACACAAGGCAAGGACCCTTTGACCAGAGCCCAGTGAAGCGGCGCCAATCCACCGTCATCCACAGTATTCGGATTTGCGCCCCAGCGTAAAAACAAATCCACACAGGCCGGATATCCTTTATAAGCCGCCCACATCAACCCTGTATGACCCTGCTGATCGACAACATCCACCGGGATGTCCTGGTGCAGAAGCAGTACAAGTAAGAACGCATTTCCGTCAATAGTCGCCAGATGGAGGATATTGTAACCTTGCCCATCGGTAAGAAGCGGGTCAGCACCGTTCTGCAGCAGTAGATGAACAATATAGTAATGACACCGTTGAGCCGCCCACATTGCGGGTGTCGCGACTGACTCTCCTCCTTTCGCGTTCACGTCGGCACCAGCATCTATCAGGAACTTGCACATCGCATATTGGTTGTTGATCGCGGCCCACTAGTGTAAAAGTACCAGTCAGCATCGATTTTTCTCAGGTCAGCCATCAGAACCGGAAGCGCAAACGCACATGCAATGGTGTAATCCCTTCTTCATCCTTGTGCTTCGCGGTAAATTTCTTCTCATCAAACATCGAGCGCATGACAGACACCTCCCCTATCCTAGCAATCTGCATAATATCCTCCCCCAGGGGTATTGAGCGACTGCGCTCTTGGTTCATGCTCTTGAGTTCAACCGACACATCGTCCGTCGCGACTTTCGGAGGAGTAGGGGCGCTTTTGTTGGATGGGACTGAAGGCGGACTTGAGCCCAAGGCTGCAGAGTTGCTGGAGCCCGCGGAGGACATTTCTGTCTCCAATGCCAGTCGGATTCCCAAAAAAAAAAAAGGACGCGAGAACCGGAGTGATTGAGTTCTTTTGGAGGAAAAAGACTAAGGAGACGAACGTAAAGCGGAGACGTGACACGGTACAGTTCGGTGAGGCGTTTCTCAAACCACCAAGAAACGGTCTAACACGCGGCACCGGGAAACCTTAATACAGGGAAATCATGAAGAGGAGAGGAAAGGGGGGAAATTTTGTATCGAAACGTGTTGGAGTTGGGAGGGGAAGAAAAGGCTGAGGGCTTACTGTGGACTACGATGGGCTTGGGTTGAATGACGATCATTTTGGAGCCCCAGGGGATCCCTCTTACAAGGCTGAGAACCGGTTATACTACAGACTGGCTATTACATAGTCACGCACGCATTTTCTTTTAAGACTTGATTCTAGGCATATACACGAAAATTTTTTTATATATATTTATTTAATAGGGCTGAAATGCCACCTATGTGGATGGCAGCTTAGGCCGCTCGGGAGATGTTAGGCAGCCGCATTGTTTTCGTATTCAATCCCTCGCTTCTTGTGGAAGAGTTATAGTGTTTATATAAGTACACGGAAGGTATTCAGGGTAATCGGATCTTACTATCAAAACAGTCGAAGGGGTTATGCACAAGCTGCTCGAGCTATCTGAGATTCAGGGTATCATGTTCCAAGCGCCCTCGCACCAATAACGGTTCGCCAAAAAGGGAAAGAAAGAAAAAGGAAAGAAATTCGGTTTAGAATCCAGTCTCCAAATCTAGTCCCCCTCCGTGGGCCCTGTCCAATTGCAAAACTCTGGCCTGATCAGTAAGCATCTGCTTGTCGACTCGTAGCTCGAAATCTGCGAGGAAACAGAAGCTAATCTCAAGCTTTGACAGCTCCCGCTCCGTCACTCCTCCCACTTTAGCAACCCGGCTATGAGAATAGCTGAGATCCTCGAGTGTCTTCATCGCCACACGTAGACCTGCAAGCACTAAACGATGCACGTTCTTGCGGTTCACAGAGATGATCCGATCGATATAGGCCATTCTTGTGATGTATAGACTCGTGGCGAGGTAAACTCCGGTGGACATCGGGCAGTAGCGATGGAGCCGCAGTAGATACTCTTTTAGTGTTATTGGCGGCTCACGTTTAGAGAGAAACCTCTTCGATAGAATT
Source organism: Aspergillus egyptiacus (assembly GCA_025688805.1). Taxonomy (NCBI): domain Eukaryota; kingdom Fungi; phylum Ascomycota; class Eurotiomycetes; order Eurotiales; family Aspergillaceae; genus Aspergillus; species Aspergillus egyptiacus. The sequence continues at coordinate 64,368 of MU628475.1, read as the reverse complement.
GACTCTTGTATGAGATCACGGCCGAGGGGGTTTTCGCATGCTGGGGTAAAGTGCAATTCGGCCATCTGAGTTGGAGTTTCCTCCCCGCTCGATACTCCTTCCCCTCGACTGCCCTCACGAAGAGCAGAAGCATCTGCCCGCAGCCTATCCGCAGTTGCCATTTGCGCGAGCTTGTCCATGGCCACACACAAGAGTCCCAAGGCCGTATCCGGCGAGATCTCGAATACGTCCATAGTGAAGTTGGCGTCTGAGCTGTGGCCCGTATCACTAGGCAGGGGCTGCTGGGTGTCTACATTCCCGGGCAGGCTTTGAGAATCACCCTTGGCGAGACCACTTTTCATCGCGTCAGGCCAGAGTCGACTGACGGGCTAGAGATAGTGACGCGGAATGAACGTACGTCTGTACCGAGAGACGTATAGCGACTTCGAGCTTAGTGAGGGCATGATCAGACGCTGTCCAGACTATGAAATCGCGCACCAAGCCGTCGACCAAGTCGGGCCAGAGTCGTACTAATACATGTATGAACGGACGGGCGCGATGACGGAGGATAGAGAGGCTTCGAGGCGGGGGTGAAGGATAAGGGGATTGAAAAGTTCAGGGTCAAAGAACCCGATCCATCGGCTTTAAGGTTTGGAAGGCAGCAGCTGTATACAAAAATGGGATAACTATCACGCTCCGTCCAGCTGTTAGCGGTCTAGTTTATTGACTTAGGATCAGGAACGAGCCCACGGTGAGAGCAGGTCGGGTTGCGTGCGCACCTGCCCAAATAACAAGCCAGTCGGGTCGAAAATACAGCCCCCTGTCAAAACTGTTGTCGCCTTATGTACAGGACAAACCAGAGATCTTCAAGAATGCGTACACTCCCGTCGTTGTGGCTGGAGCTGCTGTGCTTTGTGCGGTTGTCGTGGGCTTGGGGGGTGTGATCGGGCATTCTTTCGTCCGTACCCGCCGGCGCCTCCTGTTGCCAAATTAAACCACCTCCGCGCCAGTAAATGCATCCATTTCTTACAGAGCAGAAACTAACATCATGATCGGATCTCCAATATTCAAATTTATACTGATTATTGAGGTTGACTTCTTGAACACCATGATAGCGGACATCTAGACCAGACACCATACATGAGCCTATTCTATTGTTCGGACCAAACAAAGGAAAATTATTGATGAAGAATGAGTGACGCCCAAATACCACCTGCAACTCCCAAAGCAAGTTCTAACGCAAATGCCAGCCGTAATGACGGGGACTTATTCGGCGGACGTAACTTCGGTCCTCAGAACAGGAATCCCGAGTACGGTCAAATCGAGGCCTCCAGCGTGAGTCGGAATGCGATGTGAGATCGTGGAGAACCCTTTCTTGGCTTCTCCTTCTTCTAGCCTCCGCGTAAATACGGTCACCGGCCTCTGAAATTTCGCGGTCACCATCTCGGATAATTCGAGGCCGTAGACGACCTCGACCTCTTCCGGATGTTAGACTTGATCCCACCGGAACTTCCGCTCGAGGGGACCGTGACGGACTGGCTTTCCGGTGTGTTATGCGCTCCGGGGATGGACGGCTATACCTCGGCCTATCGTCTACATCGCAGGCACGACGTCGACCTTCGTCTCGGAATCCGTCATCACTCTCAGACCACGACCGGGTTCGGTATTCTGCATAGTCAATGTCTTCTGAAAATCGGACTTGTCGCCTCCCTGAACTTCCACTGCGCCTTTTCTCCCGTTCCGGTGATTGGTGTATCTGCACATCTCGAGCAATGTGGCGCTGCCTTTGCTTGACTGGCTCACGCTCAATGACTGGCGTCCGCTCGCGTGGTGGCCTCGGTCCTCTAGGCCGTTCCAGCGAGCGAGATTGCCTCTGGGTCTCAACAGAGACCGCGTTACCTCTTCTTTCTCTTTCTGAGGGCCCAGGCAAGGGCTTCCTTGGAGATGATTGTCTTCGCGGTGAAATGCACCGAATTTCAGGTGAGAGAGGTTCTTCCCTCTCGTTCTTCGGCCATGTATACCTTCTTTTTGAAGGAGGGTCCACGACAAGAAGCCGCGGGGACCGGGAACGGCCTCGGGGTTTCGGCTCGTAAGCGTCTTTCGTGGGCGACACCAGTTTGATGTATGGCAAACGCATTTTAAATGGCTGGCTTCGGACCGGTGATGATTCTCGTCTCCATAGAGTATTGAGACTCAACTTGGATCGCAAAGGCTCCCTCGTCTCGATTATGCGATACGTTTGTGGGTGCCTTTCGTCAGACGGCCTCGGTTGAGCATACCGTCTGTAGGAATATGCGTCGGGGTCATATACTCTTGGTCGCTTGCATGTTCTGACACTGTCGCTAGGTGCGTATCCGCGAATAACCTTCCTTCGTCGGATCTCCATTGCATATATGTCAGCAGTGTTTCAACAAGGCACATTCCGCTTTTCGTGACACTTCTTGCGGCGATGTGAAATGCGGCCGCGGGGGCAACGATATTGTTCTTATACGCAAAGCCCCGGTAGGTAAGATGGTCTCGAGCACAAGATATGGTTATCGAGATCTTGGTCTGGTTCGAAAAAGTCCTCTTCGTTGCATGGATTTGATCCCCAATAAAGTGCTGACAACGGCAAAACACGAGGATACGACATAATAGTTACTAACAAAGAAGAAGAATACCTTGATCTGTTCAGTCTGCGACAACACTGAGTCTCCAACGCTCTGTCATGAATGAAGAACATGTGGCCGAAGTCATGGGTTCAAAGGCGAGCGCCTGATATTGTATCAGAATACGGGATTCATAAGGAACTCGAGGAGACTGTCTTTCTTTCCCCGATGAATATATTTAAACTTGTGGGACTAACAAACAAAGGTAGCTTTATATCTTTTCAAAAGCTGTTTCAAAAGCTGTGTGAAGGCTGCCTTGTGGAAGAGATGAGCCGCACCAGTAAGACATCATCTTGGATATTGGGATGAAAGGGCGGGTACCTGCCTAACATCTACGCCCACGGCAGCCTACCTTAGTAGCATGAACTGCTGCTTACTTAGTAGAGTTGCCGACAAGGCTGAATGAAGACAAAGTGAACGAATAACAACGAAATTCGGAAAAAAAGAAGCCCTAGGTCCGCACAGCCCACCACGTTCAGCTCCCATCTCTGCAGACAAGGAGAATCCTGAGGTCTATACCCGGTATGGCGGTCAGTGGTATATTTATTTTTATATTTATTTACTCTTATATTTATAATTATATTTATTTTACCTGGTGCCGGAATGTTGCTACTAACCAACTAACCTAAGCAAAATTAATGACCCCGACGGGTGTCAGCCGGACGGGTTTCATCTGATGAAAGCCTATGTGGACAAAGGAGAGCAGGTGACACCACTTCCTTCAGGCTTCGAAGCGCTGGCGTACCTGAAGAACAATGATGAAAGGGAGAGATGCGCGAGAATAACAATCTGACCGATTTGGCAATGAGTTATTCTTGTTCTGCTCTTTTCTGTTTTCGAAGAATTGATAATGTGAAGGCTAATGATGGCAGGAAAGGCAAGTGTGGGCAAGGACCGAGAGTACGAGCGGGAGGATCCGATGTGCTTCTGCCCTGGAGACACAAGTTGGAACTTCAATCGCCAAACCGTAATGCAGATGATGATTTGAGTGTCGAGGGAGCTCGGCTAGGCTGGGTGGTTAAAGAAATGCGCGTGCATGTACTTGTGGATGATTGGATCTCGTGGTTTGGAGGCTGTGGCGGTGACCTTGATGGCTATCCTATAGTATATGTTTCTTAGACAGTCTTTGGTTTTTGGAACGTCAAGATTGTATTAAACGCATCTTTTTTAAACACCCCACCACCACCACCCAAAAAAAAAAAAAAAGAAAAAGGAAAAATTTCTCATCAACTCATTGCCTACAGTGAATCATGGGCCTCTATTGAGTATTGAAAATAATCCTCGCCGTAGTGCTCATGTATAGCTATCGGCCCATGCAACATATTGGCACCCAGGACTGCGGCACAGCAAAAGCCTCCAGCTGGGATTAATGTCGACTGGACGATTCATTTACTACCACAGCTCTTCGTAATCGTATTTGATGCAGTTCTGATAGAGTGTTAGTGTTTGACTGTTCAGTTATTCATGCCTGACAATAGCCCGAGTAGTATAGCCAGTCCAGTATTGGTGTCTTGTATGTTGGTTGCATAGAGATCACAAGCGTACGGCCTGACAACGATACTACATATACCAATATAAGAGCATAGCCATGCTTTAATTCACACAGGTCAATATCATTGAGAGGTCGCGCATCCTGACGGTCTTGTCGGACAGGATAAAAACATTAGGCGCTCCAGCCGTTTATTTTCTAACCCCACTTTCTCAGAAAATTTTCTTGATTCTTGTCCCGCTGGTATATAACATCCTGGTTCAGCCCTTGAATGCCTTTCTGGATACGGCCTAGCTTTGACTCGAGCTCCGAGAGGCTCTCTTCGTGCTCCACACTTGACAGAGAGGCAGCGAAAGGTGAGTCAGCCTCCAGCGAGGAAGAAAGAAGGCGAATGGCTCGGTCCGTTGAAAGTAGTTCAACCGGCAAGGGCGAATCACTAGCGACGCCGTAGTTTCGTAAACCGTCCAGCATCCGTTGTCTTTCCTGGGTTAGGGTGTCGGCCGCATTCCCTGCTTCTTCGGAGTGGAAGACAGACTCAGAGGATATGCCCACACGGCGAAATATCCCACTTAGAGACTCAGATTCATGAAAAGAACAAGGCTTTTTGGCAGGCTGAGTGGTCGTTGGCGTTGGTTGTGTCGAAAACCTTCTCATTGTCTCCCGCCTTGACCTTGTCGAGCCCAGAACCTGATCACCTGCTTCGGAGCGAAACGCTGATGCGAGGGCCTCGAGAGTGGCACAAAACGACTCGCGACGTTCCAGACTCGCAATAAGTCTTTCTGTAGATGTCGTCATATCCGTGACCGTTCCAAGAATCTGGCAACGACAGGTTAGCAACAAGGCAGACACACAACAGGAAAGCTCACATAGTCAAGTTTTTGATGAGAGACAATTCGAAGTTGGCCGTGGTGATTCTGTAGCTCGCGCAGGATCGGTTCAACAAATTGTTGTTTTGTCGACATCTCCGCGAGAATGTCAACCTCGGGATATAGAGAATCTAGCTCTTCTTCCAAGCTGACCACAGCTTTGGTCGCTGCGTCATTTGATACATGTGAAACCGTTTTGCTGCTGCCAAGGACCGCCTCCAGGTACAGTCGATCGAGTCGGCAATATATCTCTTCACTGACATACTGGGCTAGGGCATTGCTCAAATCCGATGTCCGTCTCATGACCGAAGCATCATCGACTGAGCTGTTTACTCCTGCCGCAAGCCTCTCCAGATCTGATAATATCTTATCATCCTCTTTAATTCGCGCCGTCAATGCAGAAAGTATCTTCTTTCCGTCCATCATCGATTTCTCTGATTCATTCTTCAGGCTGGTCTCAAATTCGAGTGCCAATTCGCTCGACTGTATACACCTCTTAGCAAAAGTCTGTGGCTTCCAATTCCAAAGGCATTATTTACCGCAGCGGCCACATTCTGTCTCCCGGCGTCATGCTTCTGCCGTAGCCGTTCCGACTGCCGATTCCGCCTGGCTTCCCGGTCCTCATCTCGCTTAAGCTGTCGCCTTAGGATATCGTACTGGGATGTTAGAATATCGGTCTGCCTTTGTATTTCTGCCGTGGAAGTATTCAATGCTTCGATCGCTTTTTGGAGGTCTCCGTCTAAGAACGGCCGCGTGGAATCGATATCGGTGTCCGCGAGAATGCCAGTCAAAGTGCTTGAGCGTTCGAGCTTGGAATACCTATGAAGAAAGACAACAAAATTAACTAACGTGTCACCTTGATGAAAGGGACATAACCAAGCATGTTGCGACAGTATACATACAATATCACCTCTTCTGCGGAGAGAAGGGTATCCGGGGTAAGATGTTTCCGCACCCATTCCGCATTCTGCGCGCTGTCGCTTTCATCCTGGAAAGCCGCTGTGATTTCATCGCGTTTTGGCGTTATGTTCCTTTCTTTCAAGGCGTATATTAGGGCTTGCGCTGGATCCATTGGGAGCTTTGCAGCGTTCTTTCTGGTCTTGGGCTTCGGCGGATTGTTCCCTCCGAAAAAGCGAGATCAATTCATCGCGGGTGTGGTCTGGCAATGGGGATGCTTGGCAACCTCATCACAGCCCAACTCTGACTACCAAGCGTTATCATGCAAGGGAATGACAGCTGTTTCTAAAACCATCGCCAAACCACACAGCTGGAAATTATGGAAATAATTTGGCCTTAATAAGCGCAGCCCGCAGTAGCCACCTCAGCCGAGAGCTGGACCCGTGGAATGGAAATGCTGGTTGCTTTCTATTTGACAGCCCTGCCCGGCAGATCCATTTAACAGGTACACTCCGCAATGTTTCTACGTAGTCTGTTATTCCAGCTCGATACAAGCCACACCATTATCCTTTACGCTATTAGGTATGTCTGAAACAAATGACCGAACATTAAAAGACCACCGTGCTTGACCATACGTTGCTTTGGAAAAGAGATTGGGGATCATTCAGCACCGTGGGCTGCTTCGCCTCCAACATATGGATAGTACCACGATGTCACGGCGATGATAATATAGACCATGACGCAAAGTCCCCCTTCGAGGTAGTTCGATTTGCCATCTCGGAGGAAGTTTCCTACCACCAAAATTGACAATACCACGAGGACGATCATAAACATCTCAAAGTTCAAGCTGACGTCCTTCGAGAGGCACCAGCCGACAATGACTGCCAGAGGCGCGTTCAACAAAGCTGTTTGAATTGATGGGCCAAGGCAGTGGAATAGGGCGAAATTAATTTGGTTATCCCTGGATGATAATGTCTCAGTCAGCTTCACAGGGTAACGTTTGTGTTTAGGCTGAGTAATACTCACCAAGCTTCATCAATCGCTGTCAAATGCTCTGCAGCCTTCTCGACCACGGGCACGAGTATGAGGCCCATGAAGTTATCTGACACACCATGCTCGTGGACGATATGCTCTATTTCTTGGACCAGGAAAACGGCTGACATGGCAACACAAGTCATCGAGATAGCAACAGCTATCAAGCATTCTGTCATCGTGAGCTTGGCACGCTTTTCCTCTCTCTCGCGGTCTTCATCGCGATTTTCATCATGCTGGAGGATCTCATCGTATATCGTGTTGTGACTGTGAAGATTGTAGAACAGATACCTGTTATATATATGAGCAAACTCTCACATTATTAGCACGTTGTATGGCACTTTCAAACTTACATTAAGAAAGCAGCCATAAGAATAATGGCAGTAGCTCGACTGATTATCAAAGCGAAATGGGCGATCTCTTCCTGTGTGGCCTGTGCATTGGTGCTGTTGCTGCTTAGGGCGGCGTAGAAGGCGCTTGGGATCAATAGGCCAAAGCCTGCAACAAGCAACAAACCAGAGCCGACTTCACTGACAGCCTCATGGAATACTTGGTGTTCACGGCCAAGTCCTCCGAAAAAGAAGCATAGACCCAAACAAAGAAGCAGGTTTGCCAATATGGACCCCAGGATTGCAGCTTGGATAACATATATTAGGTTTCCGTTCTTATCCTTATGAACCAACACCATAAAAAGAATAATCTCCACTACCGAACTGAGAGCTGTCTCCAGCAAGACACCGAGTACTTCAATGATCAAGAAAGTCAGCTGTCGATGAAGCAGCACCGAGTATCGAGGACTGTACCTCTGGGTAGCTTCTTAGCAAGCTCACTACCAGCAAAACCAAGCAGGTTCGCGGCGGGTACCATTGCGATGTAATTGAGTATAAAGATCCACTCATGGAGATCAGGTCGAGCGAAGTGGATGGTAATGGCAGCAGGAACAAAAGGCCAAAGGATATTGACTATCATCGAGAGGGTGCAGGTACTCTTGAAACAAACCTTAAGAGACAGAAGGGGATGGAACCCGCTCCGTCCACTTTGTCCAGCGGTCTGCACCCGAAATAGACTGTGTCGGGGTGGCTTTCGGGCCTTCTCGTCACGATGCAAAGGAAGCACAGTGTTGTTCTCGACAGGAGCGAGCCGGCGATTGGTCTCCATCATCCGCGTATTCTCAGCGCCCTCGCGGCGCCTGTGCCGACTTCTTGTGCGCGCCATGATGTTTGAAAGAGGATATGGACCAGTCAAGATTATGCTTGGGGACGAGTCTTCTGCTGGACTTGATTCTTACATAGACTGCGAGAGCCTTGATCTATGACTGTCGCCCGAGAAAAGAAGACACTTGAATTTGAGGGAGCAAGGGCGCTCAGAAGAAAAACAGATCACCAATTCATGCTATTATTCCACCTAAGTAAGATTTGGCACAGCATCACAATGATGACAGTCGAGGACGCTAGCACGGATTTATGGTAGAGAAAATGGGCCAGAGATAACCTCTGCCCACCTGGGTATGGTCCAAATGAAAGGATGATGGGTCTCAGATGGTGAGTTGGCAGTAGTGGGCACAAATGGCACAGTGACAATTGGAGGTCTTCTCAGCTCTGAACATATTTTTAAACAGAGGGCACAGTAAGAAAACGTTAACTGATATTATAAGTTGCATCTTCTCCTTTCACCGATAGTCTGCCTTGCAGTCATCAAAGAGCAATATTGGTTGGAAGCCAGTAGTGGTAGGGGGCCGAACTATCGACTTCTTTTTCAAGATATTGACTCGGATATCCATACATAATAATGCGCCTCGATTGAGGAGGGGGCCTTGGCGGGAGAGTCATGAAACCACTTGGCTTTAACTCAGGACTCGGCCTGGAAAACAAAACGCTGATCATTGAGTGGGTGGAAACCGTGGAATGGCGCGTTGAATCAATTATGGGATTCCTCAGGTAATATTAATATTATTCGGCGTCGTGGCAATTTGTCTAGTAGAAGATATGTCCACCCGGTCCCGTAGACCCTTTCAAGTTGCAATTGATTGAAAATGAGATGCACCATGCTGCAGAATAGTGCATCACGCAGACCGTGCAAAGAGGAAATGCCTCACACTGAACAGACATTTCTTTCCTTCAGTGATGATGACTACCTTCTGCACCTGAATCCTGAATCTGTGGGCCCTTTGTGTGCAGTGTAGCACGGTGTACACACTATCTCTACACAGCCACAAATCTCCATATTCAGGAGTGGGTATCTAGAAAGCGGCTAAAAGCAGATGATTGTGCTCAAGCAATAATGAATCGCTCCTGATTTTCTTATCCCCATTCTTGGCTCTGTTTTAAGCTCAAGAGGCTGTCGGGTGTGCGTGCTTTTTAGGCTGCTTCAGGATGTATGGACAGGAACGGCTTCAGCTGAACATGGCATGCATAGCGGGATTGGGTGAATTTCTAACATGATCTATTTAAGGCTTTCAAGTTCCAATGAGCCCTAGACCAGATGGAGCCCGGACAACAGGACATGGAATGCATATGATACCTGAATTTGTTTTTCTTGTCCGGCGTTCCGCTTTCATCAGGGCAAGCCTGTGTTGGTTCCAAGTTCGAGAGGATGCGACTGGCGGGCCTCTTTGAAGTACTTGCGACTCTCTCTTTCTTGGAAGCCGTAACTTATTGGACAAGCAAGAAAAGGGATTCAGGGACGTATGTCGCGGCTTTCCGGAAATATGCTCCTTTTTCTCGAGCTTGAGGGGTCCGTCCTGAAGATCGACCACGTCTGGTTCTCATGCCGTCAGTACATGGACTAGGTAGGTAGGTTCTTAACTACCTAACCACCCGACAATATCTAAATGGGCAACGCCAGATTCTTTCGCAGAAACCAGGCATTCTTTCTAGTGAAGCTTTCGACTGCGCGCTGTCTAGAGCCGACCCCAAGAAAGTTACACAGGTCCCGGATTGGGACTAATTTGTTTGGCAGCAGAATTGCGAAACCTAAGTGGCAGGGCGGGCGGCTATCGTCGGCGGAGGGGTATAAACTAACTATACGTAGTAGATGGATAGATACTTACGTTCCCGGTGTCGCATATTCGAGCTTTTACCTTCACAAAACCCGCATTTTTCCCATCTAGTGGACCACTTTACCTTTCATTGCTGGTTTGTCACTGTCGCACAGATCAACCATCGCGCCATTTCTGCCTCTCCACCACAATGTCTACCATCACGACACCGGTCAATCCGCCGCCGGTGGCGCTTGATGCGATCACTCAGCACATCGGCAACACCCCTCTTGTGAGATTGAACAAATTGCCGAAGAGTCTCGGGATTGACGCAACTGTGTATGCAAAGCTAGAATATTTCAATGCGGGAGGAAGTGTCAAGGATCGTATAGCTCTTCGCATGATTGAGGAAGCGGAGCGATCAGGGCGTATCAAACCAGGCGACACTCTGATCGAACCAACTAGCGGTAATACGTGAGTAATCCAAACAGAAACAAGGCCTACGCGTGTGTTCTAATATTGATGTTTCAGTGGAATTGGGTTGGCCTTGGTTGCAGCCGTCAAGGGTTGGTGATAGCTCACACTACATCACCGCACCAACTGACCTACGTTTTGAACTACAGGATACAAGACCATCATCACTCTTCCGGAGAAAATGTCCGCTGAGAAGGTTTCGGTCCTGCGCGCTTTGAATGCGACCATTATCCGTACACCCAATGAAGCTGCATATGATTCTCCTGAATCCCACATCGGCGTTGCGAAGCGTCTTGAAAAAGAGCTACCCAATGCGCACATACTGGACCAGTATGGTAACGAGGACAACCCACTGGCACATGAATTTGGAACGGCCGAAGAGATTTGGGCACAGACGAAGGGTGCTATCAAGGCGATTGTTGCCGGTGCAGGAACTGGTGGAACAATCACTGGTCTCTCTCGTGGCCTCAAGAAGCATAACCCCAAAGTCCAAGTGATTGCGGCAGACCCTCAAGGTTCGATCTTGGCTCTTCCGTCCTCACTGAATGAGGAACACGCCAACGAACCATATAAGGTGGAAGGCATTGGTTATGACTTTATTCCTCAGGTGCTGGACCAACATGCTGTTGATAAGTGGTACAAAACGAACGACAAGGAATCGTTCCAATATTCTCGCCGGCTAATAGCCGAGGAGGGTCTACTAGTCGGTGGAAGCAGCGGTAGCGCTATCTCAGCCCTAGTCCAGGCCGCTGGGGACTGCAAGTTCAGCAAAGACGATGTCATCGTCGTGGTATTGCCCGACAGCATTCGAAGTTATCTCACAAAGGTAAGCACGGATATCGAGAACTTTCCTTCTTGCGGATCCCATTCATCTGACTAGTCTCATAGTTTGTCGACGACGACTGGCTGGCCGCAAACGACCTTCTACCATCCATGCCGACGGAAGTTTCCCTTGAATCCTCCACCCATAAATCCCCAGGACAGAAAGAGCCGTTTGCCGATGCCAAGGTCAGCTCCCTAAGACTGAAGCCGATCACAACAGTTCATTCCAACATTCCCTGTGAAACTGCCATCGAGATCATGCGCGACAGAGGCTTTGACCAACTTCCTGTTCTTGCGCCTTCCGGCAAGAAACTCGTCGGTCTAGTGACACTGGGAAATGTTCTCAGCCGACTGACACACAATCGTGCAACCGGCAAAAGCCCTGTCTCGGACGTCATGTTCGATTTCCGCACCATTTCCGAGGTCGTCACAGACCCCAGAGACATGGGGCTTGCAAGCTTTAAACCCGACCAAAACGGAGCCGAGGTGCCCAAGCCGCCGCAGATAAAAAACCGCAAATTCGTCGAGATCACTATGGATACGCCCTTAAGCGTGCTGAATCGTTTCTTTGAGTGGAATAGCGCTGCTATTGTGACGGACCGTGATGAAAATGGCACAATCAGGCCTGTGGCTGTCGTAACCAAGGTTGATCTGCTCACTTGGATGCTCCATCATAACAATAGTGACGCATCGAAGTAGATTTGGTACTGATGGTGGGTTGTTAGCTTCTCCTTTCTTGAGGCCTACGTTTTGGCGTGACCGTTTACAACAGCACTTGACTTCGCCAGCATCATAATCTCAGCTCCCATTTACCGGCGTCCTCGGAGACATAGACGTTAGAAGTCGGGGTGACGTTGGGTTCAACCCCGACTAATAGCATGGTATATGGGAGTTATTGAAATACCTTTAAACGTTTGCCATTGGTTGCTAAAAGTAGGCCTGGTGGTGCGGAGATTATGGAATAAATATCCGATTTCCCCAAAGCTTTGGCCCATATCCATAATCTCTTAACACATCAATTCGGTAGCACCTACAAACATTGGCCAACCCATTCTTCCCATCTCCGCACACCAGCTCCGACATCATCTCCTTCATCCCCCTTAACAGCTCCACCGAGAACTTCAACTTTAATACCAATCTCCTCTCCAAAATCCCTGAAGTTGAATGTATCGTTCACGTCGTAGCTTCCCAGGATATCATCCTCTCCCTCACCCGAGGCCGCATCCGCACTAGCATCCATAAGCCCCTTGCTCTTGGATTTGCGGATCCTATCAATCTCTGCCTCCAACTTCTCGCGAACAGACCCGGGAGGCAGGGCTGTGAAGAGGTCCTGCTTGTTAGCCGCGATAAGGACAGGGATTTCCGCCGCAGCTTTCAACGAAGACTTGCCCCGTTTAAGAGCGCGTCTTTGAAGAACCAAGAGCACATCGTAGAGATATGAGGCTGCGTCTCTCAGAGTTTCCGTCTCGGAAATCGCCGCCGTGTCGACCATGAAGAGGACGCCGCGCAGCTTCACCTTGGTGTCTTTCGACGCGGACATCGACTGCAGCTCGGAGAGGCCTTGGGATCCTCGAAGTTTCCCATGGCCAGGGGTATCCCTCACGCGGTACTTGACGGGGTTCCGCTGAGCCTCTTTCAGGGAGGGATCGTTCACGGATCGGTATCTGTTGGATGCGATTGGGACAGAGACAGGGAGACGGATAGTAGCGAATGTCGAGATCTGGGATGTGTGCGTAGACTGGAATTTAGGCTTTTGGGCAAAGGATGACTTTGATTCGAGCTATTTGGAGGAGTTAGAATATATGAGTGCGCATCCCGGTACTCCTCCCGCGGAGGACGTGGGTGTCAACATACCAGAGTTAGAAGAGCAGTTTTACCTGCCCCGCTAGGACCGAGGAGTAAGAAATTACTGGACGGCGGAGATGCTACTGTTCGGTAAAAGACAAAATGCAGTAAAATGGGAATCCCAAAAGTAATGATCACAGCAATGAGAATACCCAGAGGACTGCCCTCAAGAAGTTTCGTAGCTACTGCTTCGAATGCCGTCCAAGCGCCATGACCACTCATCTTGAAAGGTGTAAAACCGATAAGGTCAGTACACGACGGTGTGTTAAACAGTTCAAATAAAGGAGAGGGAAAAGAATGTTCAAATCCCAATCATCAATCTGTCATTGTTGGAGAACAGTGGTAGGTAGTCTATTCGCTGTTCAACAATCACCAAGGCGAAGAATGGTGGAGCTTCCCCAGCAATAATGATCACGCCACACCAACCTCCCAGAGCCGCTGGGTGCCTGAATACCTTAGATACTTGTACCTGGTTTCCCAGGCAAACAATGTTTTCACCACAGACATGCATATTTGAAGTTTGAAAAAGGAAGGGGGGGGAAGGTAAATCAAAAATAAAAGAATGAATTCCTCAGCTTGCTTTCTTACCTACTTGGCTACTTATTCGTTTGTCCTCCATCACAGTCCATCTTCCCTTCCAGCCCTCCTGTTTACTCTTTGGACTATCGGAAGTATAGGATAAGCTCAACATGCGATTTGACCACTCCCTCTCGGCCACATTTATTTTCGCCCTAATATTGACTACATCAGCAAGCCGGAAACTGGAAGTATCTACTACAGATCCCGATCTAAGAACCGGAGATGTGTCGACAGCAGCATGGCAGGACATCATTCCTGAACCGGGAACAAACGAAAGCGGAGGCAACAATAAGAACAACGCACGCGAGCGCAGAGTTACCGTTGATCCGTTTATGGTTCCATATCCCTCACAGACCGGCCCAACAAGATATGCCCCTCTAGCTAAGAAGCCCGGAACTGCAATTGCGACGGCCGCCCCCACCCCTCAGTTCCCCGCCAGCTCATACAAGATTGCTACGGAATATCTGGCACCAGCTACCGTGGAAACGACGCTTTCCGCTTCCGAGACTGCATCTGCAACTATGATAGAGAATACTGTATGTGATATCACGCGCTTTTGTTGTTCTGCCTTGTTTTTCTACTCTACCTGGGAGTAATTGGCAACTGAGTGATACCTAATTCTAGGCTGCCCCTGTGGTTCACCCTGCGTGATGAGATGGTTACAGTAATAAAGTTTATATCTTTTGAAGATAATCCAAAAATCAGGAAAGGCGTCCAGTGACGGCGCTATTTAGCATGCATGTATGGCTCGTGCAAACGAAAGGCTGTCAAACTAAGTTTGTTTTCTATATATTCTCTATCAACTCTTAACAGCTTTCAATCTGCAATCCACGTCGACAATATGTTAGGCACAATCAACAAATCACAAAAAGGCTATATGGTGAAGAGAGGTATCACTCGCTTATGATATAGGGCATCAATCATCTATCATGAACAGGGAGTCGTATCCGGGATCGGTGAGGCCGTCGTCTATCGTCGTACGGCTTCGTCGTTCCCAAAGAAGGAAATGTTTTCTCGAAGAGCAACGTATTCGCTGTCCGCATACCCCAATAATGACTGGATATGGGTACTCCTGTGGCCTTTAATCTTGGCTATTTCCAAGCTTCCATAGTTCACCAATGCACGGCCTACTTCCTTTGGTTCTTGACCATGATGGAGGAAGTCGCCATTCAAAGCATCAGGAGACATCCTCTCAAGAACAACAAGTCTGACCGCTTCTTGCTGTCCAAAGTGGCCATCCACTTCCACAACACCTGCTGGAAGTAGACCCGCCTTCTTCTGAAGAGCAGCATAGGCACCCCGGTCAATGTATATAGTACCGTGTGGTTTTAGACCGTGGAGGAGCCAGAAGGAACGTGACTGGACTGGAGTCTCTGAAGGAACGAATCGAGTATGGAGGGGCGGTCGTAATGCTTGGCTGGTGGGAAATGTGCCCTCTGGCTCAATCTTCTCAGCTGCAGCGGTTTGCTTCAAACCCTGGAGGTACCTCACAATCTCGTGGATGTTCCCGGGCTTTGAACTCTTGGTAATTATCGTCGTCACACCGGCGCTGGTGCCTAGTTTCGCGGCTGTGATTTTCGTGCTCATGCCTCCAGTACCAAGCGAGGATCCGGCAGATGAAACATCTGCAGCCAAAGACGATATATCCGAAACTATTTCAATCGGCTGCGCATTGGGATTTGTCCGTGGGTTGGCAGTATACAGACAATCTACATCCGTCATCAGGAAAAGGTAGTCCGCCTTGACCATCGCGGCAGTAATCGCTGACAAAGTATCATTGTCACCAAATTTGATTTCCTTATCAAATTCAGGTCAGCATTTACACAGCGAATACATAGCTCTGAGAAACGACTTACGGAAACAGCCAATGTATCGTTCTCATTGACAATTGGGATTACCCCCATGTCGAACAGTTGCTCGAATGTGTTCTGCGCATTGAGATATTGCGTACGCTTGTTGCTGTCAGAAGAGGTCTGATACTATCTGAAGGGAGGAATCATACATCCGCGATATCATTGCGAGTTAGCAGTATTTGAGCAACCGGAAGACGAAGGTGGGAAAACAGGCCGTCCCAGAGACTCATAAGGCGGCACTGACCAACAGCTGCCAATGCCTTGGGGAGTGCTTAGCAATGGCCTGAAAGAGTCTCCCCATGAATTTCCATACCTGTATGCGAGGTAGATACGTTGGTCTCTCATCTACATCCATTCTCCGCAATCCTACGCCAACAGCACCCGACGAGACTAAGACAACATTATGGCCATCACGATGGAGCTTTGCGGCGGTCTCCACAATCAGAGTAAGAATTGATAAAATAGGCTCATGGGTATTCTCGTCGACAATGGAACTTGTGCCTGCTCGAGAAACTAAGTGTTAGCATTCCGGAATCCCGACTGAGTTTAGAGGACACGGAACCCCAGCACCTAACTTGATGACGATGGTAAGACGTTCGGAAGCCATTGTGGTCTCAGAGCTCGACAGATTCGAAGAATAAACCAATATCGCCTTTCGAATAATACCAGCAATTGAACAGGAGCCGGCCTTGTTCGAGCTTCAGTGTTCACTCGGCTTCACCGTGGCATCCGCAGGTCCGACTCAATGTTTTCTTTTTGCCATGGGACACCGCCACAGGAAAATGCGGAGAGCTTCGCCGCGGTCCGCGCTTGACTGGTGATCAATTGTTGGATCTCGGATCTGGACCTCTCAATTCGTCAAAAATGTCGGACTCTCAATCGTTAGGAGATACAACACCGGCGTCTAAGCAGGATGGCGAGACGGGCTTTCAACCAGGAGACGATACTTTCACACATTGGCGCAACATCTTCAACATACTCATGGGGAAGATGTCGGACGAAGGAAAAGAACAGTTCCGTATTGCGCGGGACCTTCGGAATGAAGCGGCAGATTGCAAGCGTTGTGAAGGTCAAAGGGACTACTTGTTGCAATTCAGTGAGTTCCGGGCTCTTTTGACTCCTTGAACCGTCCTGAAGATCGTCTGACATGGATTTATTCAAAGGCCCGATAATCCGCTATCTAAGTGACAACATCCGTCAGCTAGGTGGCGATCTATCAAGCCATAATATTTATTGTCGTCGGTGTACGAATAGAAAAGCAGGTGGTTTTGATCCGGAGTATGGAATTCTGCTCTGCGCAAACGAAATGAAAGATCAAGGTCACCTAGAAGATACAATGGCTCATGAGATGGTGCATGCCTACGATCACCTAAGGTTCAAAGTTAACTGGACGGATAATTTAAGACATGCGGCTTGTTCAGAGGTAAAAAAATAAGAAAAAAGGGCCCATCCGGCCATGCTTAATACCTGTATGTCGGCAGACGCTGATGGTGCACAGATTCGAGCTAGTTCACTCAGCGGAGAATGTCGATGGGCGCGCGAATTTTTCCGCAGAGGCCAGTGGAAACTAACTCAACAACATCAAGAATGCGTTCGACGAAGGGCTATCTTGTCGGTGCAGGCACGCCCGACATGTCAAGATAGGGCCCATGCTGAGAGAGTTGTGAATGAAGTTTGGGACAGCTGCTTCCGGGACACCCGACCATTCGATGAGATATACCGATAAGACAGTTTATTTCCTGTATAATAGATTCTTTTTTCCTCATTTGCTTTCAGAGGCCAGGCGCAAAAGGCTTATCAATGTATTATAATGTATGATGAGATGACAGATCCTGTACTCCAGGTGGCTTATGCAGCAAAAGCTCATGTAACTGTGGTGAGAGAGAAGACAAGCACGCCAGTTCAACTCCTTATAACTGAACTCCGTGAAAGCAGACCTAGTAAACCAAAAGAGACAACACCAAAACCCCTCGCTATGCAAATGCATGTTATGCTTTGCCATCTTTCGACGAACCCGAACTACGTTTCATGACTCGGTCGTCTTTCGCGCAATGCTTCAAGATCCAGGGATGCTTCTGGATCTCGTCAAGTGGAATCCGCTTCTCGGGGTCAAGCACGAGCAACTGCGAAAGGTTAGTGTCGTTGTAGCTGTTGTCATCGGTTGTGACCTACTCTTTTTATTAAATCTCTAGCCTCGGGGCTCACGAAGGAAGGCACAGACATATCTGCTTTAGCGATCCTCCTTTGCGTCATAACAGGGGTGTCTTCGAATGGCGCTTCTCCGACGAGGAACTCGTAGGTCAAAACACCCAAGCTCCACAAATCGACCTTTTCACTATAGAAATTGCTCTGCGCGCCGCTAAGCATTTCGGGAGGTAAGTAATCCAAGGTTCCACACATCGTTTGTCGTCTGTTGTTGGGTGCGTGGACACTCCATCCAAAATCGCTGATCTTGATTTCTCCATGGATACCTACCAAGATGTTCTCTGGCTTGATATCACGATGCATAACGTGCTTCTTATGGAGGTACTTTAATGCAGAAGTCATCTGCGCAATGTACTGGGCGGCCTTCCATTCAGGGAACCGGTGTTCCTTGCGTAGATGCTTGTATAACTCCCCCCGGCCGGCGAATTCCAAAATAAGGAAGATCCGCTTGGAGTCCTGGAAGTGACCATATAGACGAAGCACATTTGGGTGACGTAGGTTGCTTTGAATTTCGATTTCCCGTCTGACCTGCTTCTGCACTCCGCCCTGTTGTAGTTCAGATTTGTGCAGAACCTTGAGCGCACACACGAAACCGGACGAACGCTCTTTGGCTAGATATACTCTGCCAAACTTGCCCTTACCCAAGGGTTTCCCAATTTCAAACATTCCGAGGTGTAGCTTCCTCGGTGCTGGCTGCTCGTAATGGGGCGACCGCTCTTCGCCATTCTCGTCCAGGTTGCGCAAAGATGAAGGGTTCTGAGTTCCTTTGCCAGGAGAGGCAGCAACGTTCATAGCATTTACTTTGTTATCGTTTGTGTTCTGCAAGGCCAGCTTAAGCAGATTAGACCGATTCGCTCCGCTTGTCACCTGTCCGGTCACCGCAAGTCCTGAAAGGGACACGGCGGTTGACAGGGAACTCTGGCATGGAAACATCAGCAGGGCGTCGCTTTACGAATATAATATTCAGCCGCAATACCTTGGGCTTTGGATAGCCTGGTTTATTTCCGCTCCCGGCATCATCCTTGACGGACAGGTGCTCAAACCGAGCTTCCAAAGTCTTAGTCGCCATTGGTACCGTTCGAGGGAACTGAGTTAAGGGTCAAAATAGAAGCAAAGAAGACGAGTGAGATATGAGAAGGTATGTTCTATGCAAGCATTTCTTAGTGTTTGAGTGTCAAGGTATAATAGGGGTTATAATGGGAGTTGCTGGGCGCAAAGGAACTTCAAGTTCTCGCGAGAACTGAATGGGTGTTTATGGCGGTTCGGTCCTCCAACCGTCACTATGGCAACGCGTCGGACCAGCCCTTTCTCCGACACCGCGGGGTAGAATAGTAGTGAATGCACTCCACAGAACCCCAGCACATGCCGCGGTAGCTGGAATCCCAGGTATAGAGTAAGTAAGTATATCTTGCTTTCTGGACCTCGCTGGGCACATATCTGCTGCTGTCACTATATTTTAAAATTACTGCCACAGCCATGACGTCCCATAGCCACACGTCTCCCATGCCCATTGGAGCAGACACGGCTGCTCTCTCGCCTACTTCGCAACGACCGAATACTATAAATGTCAATGGGTTCAAGATCTCAACCCAAAAGCTTCCAATACTCAAGGCAGAGCCCATTGAGGCGATGACCAAAAAGCTTGGCATAGCTCCACCGGAGATGATATTCGGTGATAACTTCGTTGCGATCGAACACGAAAAAAGTGGTTGGGGTATACATTTCAACGCTTTTGATGCCTTAGATCGTGTCGATAAGACGGGTGAGTCTATGCTGAAAGTGGCATACTCGAAAGAGTGGCAGAGAAGCAGGTAAATTCTCTATCATCCATGAAGCCTGCAGTATGCGAATCCTGATCTGACAACGATCGAAATCAGAGAGGCAACCCACGAAGGTATCAAAGAGGTCGTCAAGCCATTTGACTGGTCATACACTACAGACTACAAGGGCACCGTTCTGTCTACACAAGGTCACAACTTCGAGGAAACGTCTACCCCAATTCCGATTGAGTTACTGAAACGCCCTGATCCTATACTATTCTTCGACGAAGTGATACTGTACGAGGATGAGCTTGCCGACAACGGCATCACTATGCTATCTTGCAAGATCCGCGTTATGCCTGGCAGACTGCTTCTCCTTTCACGGTTTTTTATGAGGTTAGACAATGTTCTCTTCCGACTC
Organism: Aspergillus egyptiacus; assembly: GCA_025688805.1. NCBI lineage: Eukaryota > Fungi > Ascomycota > Eurotiomycetes > Eurotiales > Aspergillaceae > Aspergillus > Aspergillus egyptiacus. The sequence continues at coordinate 44,521 of MU628475.1, read as the reverse complement.
CGCGATACAAGGGTGTACGTCGACTTTGATAAATCAGAAGTCATACGCGAGTACCAATCCAGAGAATGTGAATACGAAACAGTGCGACAGGTAGGTTTAATGAGCCATATATGGGAAGATGGAGCCTGACCTAGAAATGTAGAAACTCGCAAACGCGAGAGATGATATACCCGCCATCATGAGGGATCCTAATAGACTCTCTGAACTTCTTCCGGTCGTCGAGAAGCGATTAGAACGAGTGACTCTAGGTGAATAGCTCGAGCAGCTGGTCGTTTCCACCACCTAGCAGCCTTGGACTCTCGAATAAATATGGGAGAGTCGTTCGCATTTACGCCCAGCACCTCTGCAGAGGGCTCTCTTAGGTTAGACCGCGTCTATGCCGCATTAAACACACCACGACCTCCTGCGTCACTGCGGTGCATCAGAAACAGGCAAAACTCAAGGGCTCCTCGACAAACTACCCGTGTAAATGACTCTTACCACGGATGGCATCACATCCCTGGAACACCGCGGTAGCTCGGATCCAGACCCCAATAAATTACTACCTATAGGTATTCTAGACCTCCCGAGTCCTGTATCCACCAATCAAACTACCTAGGTTGAATGGGAGCATGTGCAGCAAACAGTGCAAACACTCGATCGACATCATCCATTTTTTGTGTTATTGAACTCCAGTTTCCGCTCTAACAATGATTTGATTCAATTGAACCCTCTCGTACTCTTAAAATGTCTTGCAAACACCTGAATGGTCTATGGCCTCTGGAGCTCAGCCATCAATGCGCTAGACTTCAGGTATGACTCTGCACCTATTCTCAGCTATAACCGCTCATCCCAGGTCGCATGTCCTGCGAATCAAATCATAACACCTCCCGCACTCCATTGCTAATTTCGTCTTTATGTACAGGCTCAAACTCTCAGCCGTCCATTTACATCATCCATGGCCTCGCGACGCTCTTTATGCGCCATACCTGTTTCCCCATATAGATCACAGCCTCGACAGCAACCGTCGAGCTCAAAAACCAATTTAAATGTACAAGGGTGTCGGTCCGTCTCCCGGCTTGCGCGGGTCATTCGGCGGCCCGGTTCCGCAGCAGAAACCTATATCGCGTACGGAATGACCAACAAGCTATTCGATGCTTGTTCAAGTCAGGCCGATTACAAAATACCGCAACTGCAAGAGGGCGGTCAGGTTCCAAAGACGGAGGCTGGTGAGGATCTCGGCGTTGGAGAGGGTTGGTGGTATGAAGGTTTGTTCCATTGCGAAGTCATTTATATATATATATACCTTGCTGACTCTAGTTTGTGACTTACAGAACTTGACCTCGTCCCAACCTTCTCAACATGGTCCCAGATCACGTTCCTCCACATGTACCTCTTGACGGTGCGGCTTCGGGCGCTGCCGAGCCATGAGAGTCTGCAAACGTACTCGCGGCATTTGATCGACCACTTCTCCCACAATGCCGAGCATCGCATGGATGTTCTCCACGGTTTTACCAGCCGCACGATTCGAAATAAATTCTTGAGGGATCTATTTATCCAGTGGCGTGGCGTTCTTGCTGCTTACGATGAAGGTCTTATCAAGGGTGATGCTGTTCTGGGTGCTGCGGTGTGGAGGAATCTGTGGAAGGCGAGCTATCAGTACCCGGACGGGAAAGAAATTGAGTGGGAGAAGGTTGCACGCGTCGTTGCGTATATGCGGCGGGTGCTTTCGGAGCTTTCGAAGGTGGGTGAGGCTGATCTGATCTTCCAGTTAGGGTCCAAAAATGGCGGCAAACCTGGGATATTTTCACCGTCCGACTTGGACAAGCATTTAGTAGACAGCAAGCGATGAAAGAGTTCGTAGTAGGAAACTTGATTGCCATCCCTACGGTCGATGTTGCAATATATATCTTGGGCTACGAGCAAACCTCAAATTGTATAATTCTGAACGCTTTAGAGCTTTTCATGTCGCATAAGGCGGTTTTTTTGCACATTTCTATACATATAGAGGCGCCATATACCGAAGAGCCGATAATGGGCTATCACGAACTAGGGCCGGGCAGGTAGAAGAGCTGCATAGACCGCGGTATGACTTAACATGATAGAGTCCTATGCGTCCTTCTTGCCAAATAGGTCCTTCTCGACCATGCCCCTGCAAATAGGGTGGTAGAAATCCTTGTACTTCTCGAAGGTGTCAACCGCCACTTGGCGATCAAACTTTTGCAAGGCTCGGTATCTGCGCGCTCTTGTTAGCGTTTCCAGCTGGTTGCTTCATCGTAGAGAGACCTTACAGAGGTCGCACGAATTTCATTCTTCCGATTTTCCCCAGTAGATCCGTGGTTGGTTCAACCACGCTCTTGTCACCAGCCTTGAGACCGACCTGGAGATAGAGACTGGATACCTCGATATTTTCACTCTTAGCGAGTCCGTAGACATCTCCCATGAGCTTCGACATATCAGCAGTTAGGGGCTGTTCAAAAAGGAGGACTTGCTCCAGAAAGACGACAATCTGGTTAGCGGTCAAACCCTCAATGTCGCTGGCTTGAGGCCGGAATGAAGAGTCGCCAACGGTCTTCCACTTCTTGGCCAAATCATACACAACATTAGCGAGCGACGTGTCAAAGTCTGGCTTGGGGGGTAGACCAGGCTTATAGAACCAGGTATCCCAGTCTAGCTCCTGCAAAAGATTGAAAGCTTCGCCATCAGATTTGAAGAATTCAAGAATCGTGGCCTTGAATTCGTAGGAGTCCAGTGACTTTTCTTTGAAGGTGGTGAAGTACTAGAAAAAATCAGCGAGACCTCTCTGCTCCAAACGCTTCGGCAACTTACGTAGGGAATAAACTTGTCGAATTTTTCCTTCCCAACCAGGTTCTCCAGGTAAAACAGGAAGTTGAATCCTTTCTCGTATGGCACCGTCGAAAATGCGTCGTCTGGATCCTCTCCTTTCAGCGTGGGCACGAGTTTAGTAAATTCGTGGTCATGGCCATAGTGTTCCACGGAATCTCTAAGAGCCTTCCAGCCTATAATGGCCGAGAAATGACGGTACTTTTCGCCGTGTCTGCAGTCAGACATTAGAAAGGAACACGCAGTAGGGCACATCATACTAAGAACTCACATCGCGGCCAGTATCTATGTAATCATCAGCTGACACCGAGAACATGGTACGATCATGAGCTTTTTCGAATCTTACCCGTCTTTCAAGATAGACCGTCCAGCCCTCGTTAAGCCAAAAATGCTCCCATGAGGCGCTAGTGACCAGGTTGCCACTCCAACTGTGGGCCAGCTCATGAGCAATAACATCGATATTTTCGCGGTCCTAATGCCCAAATCTTGAGTTCGGAGGTTATTACCTGCATCAAGTGGTAACTGACCTTGGAGATGATGCTAGGTGTCGCGAAGGTAAAGACCGGATTCTCCATGCCGCCATACGGGAAACTAGGAGGGAGAATGAGGACGTTGTATTCGCCCCAGGCATATGGATAGATTATTTTCTGAGAGAAGATTAGTAAAGTCCCCTCGAGGCATAAAGTACCATTCAAACCTCTATCGTATGGATGAACCTCTCGGTGTCGGCCTCAAGCTCCCACTGGCATTCTCGGAGCCTATCTGGGCTGGTTGCGACCACACTTCTAGGCCCGATGGAGGCTTCTGCAATGTCGCTGTTTCCATTAGAGATTTCAAGTAAGGCTCGAGTGGTTCTAAACAACAGTCTTCTGCACTTACCCACTAGAGAGCGCAAACAGATAGCTTGGGATAGGGACCTTTTGGTGAAACCGGTAGAGGCTTTTGACACCAAGCTGAGGAGAACTAGAGGAATCGCGAACAGGTAACCCACTAGCAATCACGGGTAGAGGAGAAATGATGTTGAAGTCAAAAGTGCATTTAACATCAGGCGTATCTTGACACGGAAAGATCGACCGTGCGTGGATAGCCTGGCACTGAGAAACTGCAATCAGCCGGTATTAGTCCTCTATAAAGCTTCGAGAACCAAACAGTAGAGATTCGATAGACACTTACACATGTATGGATGCTTCTTGTTCGACGTCTGAGCTGGTGTCAACCATTGCAGGGCAGTGCACTTCTCCGTTGTTTGGACGGAGATCTATGGGCCCCGTCAATTTCATCTGATGAGTGTTTCGGCAAGAAACCCGCAACGTACGTTAACATCAATTATGTCGCCAAGCTTGACAGGCTGGTCAAGCTTGATTCTCAATGCGGTGCCGTATGGCCCGAAAGGAGGGAGAAGCTCCCACTTCGCGGGGCTCCCAGCGACCTGGATCTCGCCGATATCTACATGGCTAGAGTCGAGGATGATCTCGTCAGACTCGGCATCAGTAGTTGATCTTAGTTTGTGGATCACATTTCCGGCAAGCTTCCTGTGATCGAAAATAATCTCAAAGTTGGCTGTGGTATGAGTACAGATCCAGTTGTTATAATTGCTCAGGGTGTTGGGATCCCTGGGAGAATTGATAAGCGTCGCCATGCTTCGTCCGCGTGAGGAGGTTCTGCAACCCAGGATTTGAGGAAGACTGAAGCGCCAGAGTCGAAGCAGAGGTGCGCAGGGCATAGAGATTATTTGAGTGAAACTAGCAGTAATATTCTTGAGCCTAGAGTGTGTAGACTACCAAACTGTTACGTAGTCTTTGGAGTGGACCCAAGACTACGGGTACCTAGCCTTACTGGCATTCAAAGTTCCGTAGTTAACCGCCTACCTCCATCATTATTTAATCTGGACTTTGGAGATCTTTGGAGGGAGCAAATTTATTCTTAGGTTATCACAATGATATTTTCCTGGTGGACTGCGGGGGAGCGAAGGATAATATAGATACTCTGATCAGGATTTGGAATATCTCCCTCTGTGTATATTTACGCAGCGTTCATTATAAATACAATCTCCCACCTATCTCTCTATCTCTCTTCTCTCTATTATGTATGGGAATAAGCGTGGGTCAAAAAACCACGATCACATGAGGAACATCAAAAAAGCAGATGCCTGCAGGGCATCTTTTTAGTTGCTTAGGTGTCTTGATTCTTCCAAGTTGATTTCTGCTTATTCCATATATAATAGTGTCTAATTAACTAATAATAATTAAAATAACTACTTTTAAAAGAATACTTGCCCTTACCCAAGCAGTTATGCAGAGCATTTAGAATATCCATAAATAGATACTACTACTACTACTCTTATTAAGTGCCAGTGGCAGGTAGGATTAAAAACAGCCCCCGCGCGAGCGAAGCGAGCATGACCAACTTGTAAGTAGTAGGGATATCCTATGGTAGTATATTCTAAGCACTCTGCACAACTCACTGTACTCATGTGCTCTGCAAAACTACTTAAGAACAGATATTTCCTAAAAAGCAGTAGTAGTTAAGTTAAATAATCTTAGAAGGCACTATTTATACTTAAAAGACGCCCTGTGGTGTTTACATGGTCAAGGTTTTCGGACCCACGCCTATTTCTAGGTATATAAAATGGGTAACTGGAACTCCGGAGAGAAGAGAGATTTCCCTATATAATAGGAGATAGATATAAATGACAGCTAATTAGTGACATCTGGGCCCGTTCAGCTATCAGCATATATCGTCCTAGTACCTAAGGTAGTACCTATTACTTCGTGGTATTGCAAATACATATGATGGGTAGACGTATTGGTAGACAGACTACTACTATAGACCGATCTGTAGGTTATGAATTCCCGAACTCATGTTAGAGCTACTAGTTAATACCTTCAGCTTAGTCAGGAAGATTCTTCATGGTCCGTCTAGTCTCACGAGCCTGAGTGTCAGAGTAGGGTAATTCTTTCCACAAGCAGCAAGACGGTCGACTATTCAATATCGTCAGCTACGACTAGTAAGTAATGATGATGACCGTAAAGCCGCATCAGTAGTGATTAAGAGGCCCAGGATGACAGCTGCCCCGATGGGCCTAAAAGTGGGTCTTGGCAGGGGCGGCGAAAGATCAGACAGGCCGCGTGAGGATACTCTGGCAACGGGTTTCGCAACTTGCGCGAGGGCTGCTTGCGGTATATCAACAATAGTGTGGGACGTGAGTACCTGTCTATCCAATATTCGGGCAAGTTTTCTCTTTTTTATAAGGAATTGACTCAATTGAGCTCATTGCACATACTCTTAAAATTGATATCTCTTATTACTTTAACCTCATTCCAGAGCTCAGTATCTAGCGCATCTTTTTGCTTCATCCTGCCAGCTTAAACTGTCTGTCAATTCCTTAATTGTAGAGATTACAATGGAATCAACCCCACAGGTTCAAGTCTCTGGGACTGAGGATGCCCCAACGGGCACGCAAACCCCCGTTGATACTGAAATGACCCCTGCCCCAAGCGCAGGGAACGAAGCCGGAGAACAAACACAAGATGTCGCTCTCCCAGATGCGCAACCAGCTGAGGCTGAGTCGCAGCCAGCAGAGGAACCCCAACCTCCAAAGCTTCACTTTCTCGAGTAAGCCTGCATCAATCTTCTTCTCCCAGCTTGTCCGTGTTCTTTTATGCGAACCTACAGAACGACACCATGTTGACAATTCCGCTGGGTAGTTTCTTGACATCGCCAATCGTTGAACTAGTTATCGGAAGCGATGAGACAAAGACTACCTTGACTGCGCATCAGAGCTTGCTCCTAGAGTCACCTCTCTTGTCTGAAAAGGTCAGGGCATTCGGCGATGGCCCGGTAAGCACAGCTCCGTTTCCCACTCATCGTAAGCGATCGTTATATTCATCCTTTAATAGCGTCGGATTGAACTTCCCGACGATGATGTTGAAGCGCTTGGTTACTTTTTACAATATCAGTATACGCGAGACTACTCCACATCTGCGTCCCGAACCCAAGAAGCTGACGACAGCGGTGAACAACTTCTTAAACATGCGCGTGTATACACACTTGCCGGGAAGTTGGGTATCCCCGCATTGAAGTCACTCGCCCACTCCAAGATCCACCGTATCAACAGCACCTCTCGCGGAGAATTAGCCTACGCTCGTTACGTCTATGATAATACTGCTCCCGATGATGTGACTATTCGCAAACCAGTGTCGAACTTCTGGGGCATGAGGAGCCATATTCTGCGCCACGAGGCTGAAGAGGATTTCAAGAAACTATGTCTTGATGTTCCGCAGTTCTGCTACGACGTACTTAGTGTCGTTTTAGACCAGAGGGAGAAGCGCGCCCAAGATCGAGCGGAGGCAGAATCAGGGGTCAAGGGAAGTGGACGAAAGCGACTTCGCAGTGGCCTGTAAGTACTTTATGTCGGGATACGTCTATGAGCCATATCGTTTACCAGGACACGGAACTGTCATTTCCTCGTCTTTAATTCCCCACCCCACCATTCCCCTAATCGAACATTGCGGCGGTAGGCGATCTTGCCTGAAGGCTCGTGACGCAAATCTTCTTCTGTGGCTCGCTTTACCTGTACTTTGTATACAACGAAAGAAAATGGGAAGGAAGGGAAAGGTGAAACTGATTGAGCATGCTCATGCTCTTATGTAAGATAACGTCAATTCTATGGCTTCAGGGGGGCCAGTGGTAACATTGCCTAGTCCCAAGGCTTGATGAAATACTATATACTACGCGGCCAGGTTTTCAACTTCTTCAATGGTCTTGGGTGCTGTCGTCAGGTTTTCGTAGCCGTCCTTTGTGACATGGATGTTATCCTCAATGCGAACTCCACCGACCGCCCAATACCGCTCTAAAGTATTCACGTCGATATACTTTTTCAGATCAGGATTCTTGATGTACGGCTCAATGATAAAGCGGCAGAAGTAGATCTAAAGGGACGAGTCAGTAACGGGAACTGAAAAGGGCAGCAGGGAACCATACACCGGGCTCGACGGTGATTACAGATCCGGCCGGCAGCTGGCCTCTCACGCGGAGGTACCTGAACATGGTGTCGGTGTCCTCATAGTTCGGGTTTCCACCGGTGTCATGAGTGTCCATTCCAAGGTAATGGCCGAGGCCGTGCGGGAAGAAGGCTACGCTGACCCGGTTGTCGAACAACTCACGCTCCGAACCACGCAGAATTCCCAGCCTGAGCAGGCCCTTTATCGCAATGCGATGTGCTTGCGCATGAACATCTTCCCATTGGACGCCAGCCTTGAGCATCGCAATGCATTCCAACTGCATCTGCAGGACAATCTCGTAAATTTGGCGTGTTTCAGGCAGAAACTTCCCATTCAGAGGGAAAACGCGGGTGATGTCGGCGCAATATGTACGGTACTCGCCGCCGGCGTCGATTAGAACATTATCCTTCTTCCGCTGGGTTGACGGGTCGATCAAGCTCTCATCATTCTTTCCGTAATGAAGGGTAGCGCCGTTCTTGCCACAGGCAACGATCGGGTGGTAGGACATTTCACGCGCTCCGTTGGCAATGCAGGTTGCGATAAATGCAGCCTCGATTTCGCGCTCATTGGTGGCTGTTTTCGAGGCTTTGATGGCCGCAATATGGCCCTGAGCGGAAATATCGTTCGCTTTCCGAAGAAGCGCGATCTCGTAGCTGTCCTTGACGACGCGGCTCCTGTCAATGACTTCCTTCAGTACGTCAAGTTTGGTCGCTGAGAAGCCGTCAAAATTTGTGCTTTCAGAGACTTGCTCTGCGATTGCGAAAGCAACGGCCTTGTTGCCGCTCGATGCAGCGATGGCCGCCAGCGTGGCATTGATTTCAGTAGTCCCCAGCACTTTATCGACGTCATATCGCTCAAGGGATTCATCAGGTGACAGCGGAAGACCGGACCAGATCACGTCGTCTGGGCTGATTGGGGGGATGAAGAGGGTCAATTCATCGGTGTCGGTGTTGTAGACCAGAGCTGAGTCTGGAAGCAAGCATCCCGAGAGATAAAAGAAGGGGCGACGCTGCCTGTCAGCGGGTGAGAATTGGTATCATATAATATATGGCCTACTGCCGTCGAAGGTAGAGGGTAACTGGAGGAAATGCGCGCACCTGAAGGGCATCGGCTCATCATTATCTTCGATCAGCCGAGTTTTCTGGGCTTCCAGATAGATGGCGCCTCCACTGTGGCCAAGCGTTTTCAGGCCTTCGGCAACCCGGCGAGCATGAGCCTTGGCCGGGTATTTCGTCGCGAGAAAAGAATCAAGGGAGGTCATGGTTATTTCTGATGTGCAGGGGAAGGTTTGACAGCAAGGATATGTATCTGCCTGATATATCAGGACTGTCTAATGCCATAAACGGCTACCGTCGGCCCCTCGGCAAGGTTTCATTGACAGCGGGGCTAATCTGTAAGTAAATTCCGCGTCAATAATCTCGAATTTTTGACACTCTATTTCATAGTATTTGTATTTCCTACTAGGTGCTCATCCATGAAATCGCTAAATTCAAAACGACAGAATCCCCCATATTGAACCCCCATCCCGTCCCCTCCCCCAACAGATTAGAACGGACCTATCTAAATGTACCGTTCTCTTGAGTGCCGACGGTGACAACGTCCTCAAACTCCATATGCCATTTATCAACTTCTGCAAACTTCGCCGCTTGTAATCTCAACTCCTCACTCAGGTAGTGTGTGGCGGGGGCTTCTTGTTCAAGGAAGACCTCCGAGTCGAATTCATCAGTGTCGAGTGCAGACGACAGCGGAGAGGACATATTCGCCGGTTCATTTTCCTGGTGAATGCTTGGTTCCTTTCGTGAGCTGGTTCCATACTGCTTGACGGGTTTCGAACTCTTCCCCGCGTCCGGTTTCCCCACTCCTTGCCGAATCCGGTTACTGGATTGGCCCTTTGGCTTTTCTGCGGGCTTTCGTCGCGGTTGGAGTCGTTGTCTCATAGGCAAAAAGCTCAGTTCGTCCTCATCTTGCCCGGCTGAGGGGAGATCATCTTCCTCAGAATCACTGAGCACCTCGAAACCGGATGCATCTGTTCGCGCTACCCTCCGCTGGCGTCTCCGCGGTAAAAGCTTGTCTTGAAGCGCTGCTGTTGGAACATGCACGTTGCAATCGGTTTGCTTTTTGGCTCTGGAACTCTGCGGCTGTTTTGTTCGGGAGGGCGGTTGAGCTGAATTCGGCGTGGACATTCCACACATGAGACCCGGCGTGGGGCTGCTCATCGGTGGGGCCATTGTCTCACTCAAAGCTACAGAAGACTTCGGCGAGCAGGGCAGATCTACGGGAGAATCCCTTTGTTGACTCTCCAATTCCGCAGTTGGCGACGGGGGTGCGCTGCTTGGGAGAGGAAGAGGAGATTTTGTAGTTTCGAGTTCACCGACGGACCGCTTCCGCTTTGAGGAATTACCACTCGATAGGCATGGGGACTTCTTGGTAGGAGAGGATTGAGCCTGTCTGAGCACCAGTGATTTCCCTTTTGAGATATGTAACGGTGTTGATGCATCCTCCGGGCTCAGACCTCCGAGAAAATCATCGTCGTCGATATCCGACGACCCGTCCTCATCTTGCATCATATGTAGAATACTAGCTTGCCGAGGTCGCCGCCTAAAGTTGCTTAATATCGAACTTTCGAAGGCAGGGGTTCCAGGAATCCTTGAACTCGCATCCCCTTTCCGCCCAGCAATGGAGAGGGTGGAAGAATATCCGCGAGCTCGTGTAGGTGGTCGGCTACCCGTGGCTCCACGTTCAGTTCCTGGTGACGATCCGAATGCGAATTCTTGCCCTTTGCCGAGCGGTGTCTGGTTCCTCAATTGTCGAATAACTTCGGAGGGGTCAGCGCTATATCCCAATCGTGAAACCCCAACCGCATCGCTCCTCGGTGACCGCGAAATGTCCCTGGATCCAAGGTTACTGCGCGGTGCATCATGAGCCTGGTTCTGTTTCGAACTGCCCAGCGTCCTGGTAGTCAAACGATTGCGCTTTGCCGCGGGCCTGGGCATGTTATCGGATTCAGTCAGCTATTGTGTATGCGTAAGCAGGAAGCGCGGGCTCTCTTTGGAGGGTCGGCAGTGAGGATTTCTTGAAGATGGGGAGGGGCGCGCGGAGACGATATTGGGTAAACCCTTGGTTAATGACGGAAGTGCATATAGTGGTAGTAGCTCTCCCAAACGAAGCAGTAAACAAATATGGCACTCAATCTCGACAGCTAGGTGCGGCCGTCAGCCTCGCGCCTTTGTTTTTTGAATTTGATAACAACAACGCGTCGAATTGCGCTACTCCAAATCAGGCAAGGTTCCGTAAGGTCACGGGTCGGGTACCTCCCGTCCGTCCCGTCTAAGGGAAGGTTAGCTGGAGGTTACTCGAGGTACCTATAAGATCCATGGATGGATCCATGGGTGAGATCTAGGGACCTGGGAATGAGATATGTACGTAGACTAGCGTTTTTATCCATAGGCAGAAGTAGACACCTAAATCCTACTACTGAATTCCTTTCAGAACACTGCATCACCACGCCTTCACATATTCATGTACGGAGCTTAATTACGAATGCCATTTAATACCAGCCAGTATTACAAGGCGTGCTCTTCATGCTACTAAGTACTGGACAGAATAACCCAAACAGGTAGCAAATGAATGTGTTCCGCAAATTAGACCTGACGGCTCCAGCTTCGTTGAGCATCCACCACGGACACTGGAACGTATCAGGGATTGGCGAATGCAATGCTGGGCCCGACTTTTGGAACTGAGGAGAGAGCCACAGAGGTTCTGAAGTTGGTTCCTGAAAAAACTTGCTACCTTTAGACCAGACCTATTATCTATCCTCTGAGCAACATCATCCATCATTTTGTCTTGACTGTGGACTGACCTCGATGGCGTACGCAACACTGTTTTCTTCCGCACAAACCACAGCCATCTATTGCCGCCTGGTTCCACCGGTACTAACTTCCTACTTGTTGTTTTCCCTCTATGAAAGATGGATTGTCCATGGGGCACCCGAGTTTCTAAAACTTACCTACATGAGCTCCGCACCATCTCTGCCCCATCGTCCCCAGCCTTTTTTCGCTCTCGTTTTAGAGACCGTGACAGGTTGCCGCCTTCTAGAATCGAGTTCTGTGACGGGGGTGTTGGGCAGTAGTCCTCCAACAGCAGCTCCTAAAAGCATCTCTCGCGCCTCCGGCGTCGGGAATTGCCTAGGGGTACTGGGGTTTCCAACTTTGCTTTGAACGGCCTTCGCGGCGTGAACAGCACGCTGATCTCATCAATATGTGGAGCCTAATTGCTTACTCAGAACTGTTCTTGTTCTTGAACGACTATGTCTACCTTTGTTCTTGATGTGTTCGGGTGAGAGAACTTACTCCGCAATCATGCCTACGTCGCCGGGATCCTTGATTTCCATCCATCAGCCGTCTTTAATGGGCTACTGCGAGATAAGAAGCGCTCTAGACCCAAGGGATAAATAGCTGCGAAGGCATGCTAATGTTGCCGTACGTATCTTCCATACCCTCTCCTTCCCCGTCCTCTCTTTTGTTCCACTTGATATCCCTCTGTGTTTACTGCCAAAGGGCTCTACTAGCTCTTGCTAGCATTTTTTCATAAGCCCTTTTGGGACTAACACCTGTTATTCGCCTATATGGCCTAATCAGCTGGATTAAAAAGCCAAATGCTGATATAGCCAGCGGTAGAACGTTCAGATATGTGGATGAGGTTTCCGACAACACCTAGCTTCAGGGCAATATTCTTCACCACTAAGCGTAGGCTTTATAGTGCCAAATCTGTCGCTTACGGAAAACCAGGTTAAACTCTCGAATAATCTTGCAGCACCTGTCTGAACCTCGATAGTCGGCCTTTGCTCATGGGAGAACCCATCGACGAGCACATCAACTTTGCCCAGGCTACACGCCCCGCCTACGCTGAACTCCTGCACGAACTAACCCTGATCGGGGGTCTAGTTGGTCCCTCATATGACCCCGAGACTTTTATCGCAGCTGGAAATTGCTCGCAAGCCGCGCAGAATGACTTCTCTTGTTGCATCCGATCTATCCCACGCAAAGACCTATATTGAATCAGCCTTCTAACGGGTTAATGTCTGTGTACTTGTCTCAGCCCATACACGTGGCCGGTTTATTTGGCTTGCAAGGGCTTCCAGAGAGCTGTGTTGTGCCTCTCGTCCTAGGCCTTCACTGCGGTATGGCGGTATCACTTTAATCTCGGCAGACAGGGATCCTCCAGAGTTATCGCACTCCGTTGCGGCTTGGAATCTATTGATATCCGTCATGATGGGTAACTCCATCGTCACCTCTCAATCCTTGTTCGAACAGCTGCATACGTGGTCTACCTAGTTCGGCCGCTCGAGGCCTGGGCCTTACTCTCTTAAGCGAGCTTGAAACTCCAGCTAATCTCTGGCAACCCATCTTGAGTTTCCGTGCAGTGGTGAAAGCAAGCTGTAGGGTGTACTGGAACACACTACTTCACGAATTGAAACGGATGGCGAAGTGGAAGAGAACAATGGCGGCGGCGACGGGAAATCTAGAAACAAAACCGCTCATCACGTCGGCCGCGATGAATTTGCGTATCACTTGGCCAAGATAGCCCTCCTGAGACTCCCTAACAGGGTTAAAACCACATGACCTACCAAAAGACATCATGGATTTCTCTCACTCTTGCCTCCTTAGGACCGGCTGTTTCGAAATTATAATTCTGACCCTCCTAGTAATACAAGGGCCCCCCCAGCCTGTCCAATTCCCTCTCCTCTCCCCCGTGCAGACCGTCCACCGATTATGCTACTCTGTCTGCCGAACAGTTATATATCGCCCATATATTCTTGCGGTGTTTGGGAATGAGCAAGTCTCCCTTGATCCATGGGTGAGGGAGTGATGCCAATAATATTTGGATGCTACCTTGCACCAACTCGACATATAACCAGCCATCATGAGGGCCATCTGGCATATCTGTGGCAGAGTGCTCTATCGATTATGTCTCAATGATTGCTGGTCATGGGCGCAACCATGTCCCCTGCGCGGGCAACTTTACTACCTCCGAGCTTTCGTGTTGCTGGAGTCATACTTAGCGTGATAGCAGCGGCCAATAGATACACACTCTTGGCACCGAAAGCCTGAAGCTTTCTAAAGAGATACTTCGCAGTGCGGAAGGGCGGCATCGGATCCGCCTCAGGGCTTCGAGACAGTACTCGAGAGAAGTCTGCTGAGTCAGATTGATACTGCGCGCTCCATATACTTAGCTTGAACTACCCGACATGACCTAGGCGTAAAATATCAACGGCCTTATCGAGAAGGCTGTTACAGAAATTGGCACGGCGGCAAACATAATATCCAAATATACTTTATATATGTATATGCATAAAAGTTGGCATCTATATACAAATCCGAGCACAGCACGTGCGGCAGACGCCTTCACAACGCATAGTGGCCAGGCCATGTCATCATTTAGCTAGTAGGAACGCCAAAAAAGAACAAAATCGTAACACCAGAGGGAGGATATCATTCTACAGGTGGATGCGCGAGCTGTCGTGGAGAGGTTGCTATTCAGAGTAGCACCCACTCACTGCCCCTCTTAATAAACTTATCAAGCATTATGCCGATGTCATTCAAGGCAAAGCGGCAGATATAGAAACCAAAAAATTCAGCAGCATGGCGCGTGCTGAGCTCCAACCCGACGAGCGTCTGCGAGGAGTGCTTCAGGCCCGGATCCTCCACCTGCTGCGCAATTTGGTCTGGAAAGAGAGAAAGGAAAGACGTCAGTAAGCACGCGCCAACTTGTTTCGAGCCGACTTACCCAACACCTGAGCGGCATCGCATAGCCGCGCTAGTGCACTCATGTAGTTCGCGTTGGGGCCGGTGAACTGCACCTGGGCTATGTTCCGCTTGTGAGGCTGTGATTCTGATGTCGAAGTCATTGGAAGGGAGCTTATTGTCAAATTATCTTTGCTCGTTTCCTTTGAGCTCGGTATTTGTGCTGCACCAAAGCCAGAATTTTTGGACCGTAACTTGCGCCAGGAGCTCAGATATGACTTGCCTGGTCCATTTAATGTCTTTGAAGGCACGGGATCAACAGCAGTTGCCTCGTCGAGAGCTTGCGCGGCTTTGAAGAGTGGCATAGCACCCTGCACACCAACTTCGCTGCCTAACTTTTTTGACAATGTCATCTGGACCTGATCAAGCACACTCTCAAACGCCTGCATCTCCTCCAAAACGGCATCCGCATCATATGTATCGACCTTGGACAGCTTGAGCAACGCTGCGGTTAGCAGATCACAGTTGGATACTTTCTCTTCGACGGCCTTAATCTTCACATTCTTCACACGCCAGGCATCCTGGGGGATGAACAACTTTGTCGTTAAGTATCCACCACGAGGGTGGGTTATCGTTTGATAGATACACCGCAAGAGCCAGAATGGGCGTAGGAGGAAGGATTCAGGACAAGGCTCCAGCGGGAGAGGAGAGTCAGGAGCAAGCGGGTTGGGAGACCCAGGGCTAGTTGGCGAGTGTATATAACTGTCGAACAAATAGAGGCCATCGCTTTGGAGTCCGCTCGAGCTGAAATTGGCAGCAGTTGGCGTAGGCAAAGCGTTCACTGCAGCTGCAGTGACTCCCCTTTGAGGTTCCAAAGAAGGGAAGGCGTTGCTTGACGGTGTTCCCGGAGAATCAGTACACATATCCGGATTGGGGACTGATACGTTCCTTGCCCGAAATGGAAGGGTGCCCTGCTGCGTCCTTCCGAGGTTATCCGGCGCCGAAGGCACCTTGCCAATGGGTGGACGCGATAGTGAAAGCATTCTGGAGGTTACATTGGCGTGATCCTCCTCCACTGCAGTTATCTCCCTGGCAAGATTTAGATTTGGCGGCATATCCTCGTCGACAGTTCCAATAGACACGTTCCGCATGGTCTGATGGATTTTTGACGGGGCAATATCAGCGTCGCTGGTTGGATGGGCAATGACGCTCGTCAGTGCTCCGTCCTTCTCCACAGGCGTCGGTGGTCGGGCCGTTCGTGGATCTGAAGTCTGAGGGTGCTCTAAGAGCGCCGGGTCCATCGATCCAGACGTTGGGCGGCTACTGGTCTGGATTTTTAACTCCACTGTATTCTGGCCAGACATTCTTCGGGCCCGTACCCCGGGGACGTGAATTGGTATAGAACCCGGTTTAGTGGAAACTGAAAAGACATCCCGCTCCGCGTGTCGGTTCATGCTCTGCTCAGGAAGAGTTTCGTCCTCCACGAGAGGCGGCAGTATTCCGCCTGTTGTCAGGGGATTAAACGTTGTAGGGCTCTCCCACACGTTCCCCAGAAAGCTACTCGAATTAGGCTGGCGAGGGAGCGCTGACTTTGACTGAAGATCAAACTCGAAATCATCCATGACATAACCCCTAGTCATTTCCTCTAGCAGACGCTCCTCTTCTTCCGCTTCCTCGTCGAGATAGTCCAGTCCAGGGTCATTGAAGTCTGTCAACTTCTCTTTTTCCTGCACACGGCGTAACTCCAGTCCTCGTGTCATTGCCACTTTAGCCTCTCGCTCAGCTTCCCTCACTTTCTGTTTTGCTATTTCAACGTTCCGACGGGCGTTCGCAAAAACGTCATCTTTCTCGTTTTGGCCCTCAGGCTCACTTGCTGGTTCAAAACCTTCGTCGTATGCAGCCTCTACAGCTGCATCAAGTGCGGCATCGAATTCAGCCTCAGTGCCGTGGCTGAGGCGACTGTTCCTTCGGCGGCGCAAATACACCGATGATGCCTCGGAATGCACGGACGGCGACGAAGAGGCGCCGGACTCATCTATAGTATCTAGCCATGAGGTTGACTCATGAGGATTTCGAGCTTGCACGCTCAGATTCGGGAGTCCGGAGAACTGAGGGTTATTATGGAAGTTATCTTCCTCCGTGATGCTGCCGTCCAGAGATGTCGGGGTTGCTCCCGAGGGTTTGTGCCGGTGTCCAAAGGACTGCTCCATAGTTGGAGATCGTGAGACCTCCGCCTGACTCTTGATGGTGTACAAAGTTGGATTGAGGAAACTGTCTTCCAGAGCTGAGGGTAATAACGATTGGCGTCTTGGAGGAATATGCGGCTGGACCAGCTTTCTTGATCCTTCTGGCTTTGCATCACGTGTTCCCGAAGAATCGCCTTGTAGAAAACCGGGTTGCTCTCCGGCAAAACTGTGATTGTCTTCCTGGACGGTGTGAAGGTATTCGTCGTACGATTCTTGGCTGAGCGGGCGTTCAGGGAGCGCTTTACTACCAATGTTTCGAAACGACAAATCCATACGCTGAAGCTCATTGACTCGGATCATGTAAGTATCACGCTGAGCGGTCAGTATGTGATGATTTGGCTCCGTACATGCACACTTCACTTACAATCTCTTGTAGTTTGAGCTTCTCATCGTCGCCTCCGTTACTGCGCAGCATCACCAGTTGCAGAAGTTGGCAGGCATCAGTATAAGCGTCCATCGCGCCTTCGAAATTCGCCGCATTGTCTAGAAGAACAGCAGTATTGGCCTTCTGGAGAGCTTTAGAGAGCATGGCTTTCTGGGAAGGGCCTTGTCGCCGCTTATCATGCTGGCTTGGCGGCTGAAAAGAGTCTAGGCCGGAATAATCAGCGGCCGTCTGCCTAAATGGATCCATTTCCAGGGAGCGCCGTTGGATTCGGGAGTTGTTTTGCATGGAGGTGGAATCGGCAAACACTGTATCAGACTGCAACGAAATGAGGCCTGTCATACTCGCTGATGTTTCTGGGAGAATGGTCGTATCCGGCCGGTGCTGGACTGCTGTCTCCGCATCGCCCAGCGTGACAGATGTCTGAGAAGTGTGGTGTTTAGTTGAACGACGATCACGATCTGATCCGTTGATAGTTTGTGGCTGTGGGCGAGCTTGAGGATCGGCTTCCAAACTTAGGACCTTATTATGGGAGACATAATTATCTGCAGCATACAATTTGGGAGCACTTTCCTGCCGGTAATGATTCACGGAGTTGGGGGAAATACTGCTAGAGGTTGTCGATTGCGACCACCGGTTCAGGCTACCAAGCCCCTCCCGGACATCACCATCGTCCATGGCGTTATGGGAACAGTTGTTGACCTCCCCTATAGCTGGCTCGGACATTATGAATCTCACGAGTTTAGGTTGAACACATTCGATTATCCCTTGTCGAACCTGCCTTCTTCTAGGGCAAGCAGTGGTGGTATGCGGTTATTCCCGACTGGAAGCGAAGACCTTGAGAGCACGGTCTAGTCAATAAGATTGTCTTGAGGAGGCTGCCCGTACAGAGAGGGGGTACAGTCGGCTTCTGAGATCAACGACTAGAGAAAGCGGTGTATTTGATCTGATTGTCAGACGTGGTATGAAATGGACTGTGTTGTGTCTCCAGGATACAAGTTTCATTCAGCTGACACAGCTGCCTAGCAACAATCAGCCATGAAGAGACGCGTACCGTACTTACATAGCAAAAAGCAGGGGCCGCACAGGGAAGGAGATGTTTGTCATATGTAAGAACCAAAACTAGGATACAAACATACCTCATAGAAGTTCGGCTTAGCGAAATTTCACAGAGGCATGCATCCCTCCTCTTGGGCAATCAAAAATAGCTAGGCTTCAACTAGCAGGGTCAGTCCGGACTCGCTTTTCGTGATTGTCGGCTGAGCAAACGACTTCAATAAGGCCGAGCGCAACAAAGGTAATTGTCAGGAAAGCGCATTGTCTTCTATTAATGATTATAATGATTGGCGAAACCTATATCATGCCGACCTCCGAGTATGGGTACAGATTGACCGGTGGTGCTGCATGCAAAATGACGGTTAGGCTCGGGTTCGTCGTCAGTATACTCCAAAAGCGAAATGGGGGTGTGATGAGTTCGCAGGCGGAAGAGTACGGAGAGTTGAGGAGGACCTGCACAGGAAACGTTCAGACACTCCTGTCGACTCTGTGGCCTGAAGCGAGCGCCGTCGGTTGCGAATCCAGAACGGGTTCGAAGCTCGCATCAATCTTAATAAAATTCGCAGGTATGGGACAAGAAGCAATAGCATTGATCGAGGTGCAGGGCAGCGGCTCAGGGGTGATGAGGAGTGGATCCGGAGGGAAGAACCATCGATTAGATAGGTAGTATCGAGGCTGGACCCGAGACCAGGAATTAATAAAAAGTCTAGAGGCCAAATTTTCCTTCACTGAGACGCTAACTACTTCCCAAAGCACAGAAAAATGACGAGATAACCAGACGAAGAGTCAAAACCCATTAAATAATAAAAGAGTCTGTGACAGAGACGAAAGTGACAATGCTTACAGTAAGTACGGTGGCTTACTACTAGGCAGGACAGAAGGCCCGGACACTACCTACACTTGTTCAACTCAGAATCGATACAGGAACCTTGATAGCATTGCGCATCATAAAAAGCTGCCATCCCAGATTGTTCTACGAGATAATGCCCAAGTCATCTATCTACCCTTTGAGTCGCATAATGTAGGTCAGGATCGGTTCTTCCGGTTGTCAGCAGCAAAATCTCAGGTGCATTGTCGTCATATCGCTATGCCTTTATAGATTACCTACTGCCTCCCATGCCACATCTTGTCCAGTGGAAATATCAGAATCACAGGCCATGGTCTAACGGTTAGGTATGCTGATTGTATATTAACGGGATGAAACGTCCGGCCTAGGTGTCGAGAAATAGAAGAATGGGGATGCATCCGGCCGCATAGATACACCTGTGGGACTACTGAAGATGAATAACCAGACAGAAAAAGAAAAAGATTTAAAGATGAAGACAACGGCAAGCCTCACTCCACTTTCGTAGATCTATTCCTCACTTTCATCTTCATCGCTCGTGGCTTCGATATTCTTCCGCGGCGGATGAGCACCTGAAAGTTCGTCGGTAGAGTCGTCTTGGTCATCAACACTGTCTGAACTTGTACCTAGATCGACATAATTTGGTCGAGGAATAGACACTCCCTTTTCCTGAAGGGCAGTCTCAATATCAGGTAGTAGAGTCAATAGGGTGGAAAATTGATCGACTGGCAAAGAAATGCCCTGCGTCCAAATGCTGTTAGCAAAGATGCAGAAATCACGCCTCGAGAGTAAATACCTTTTTTCCAGGTAGCTCTTCACCCTCCTTCTCATAATACTCGCGGATATTGACCATGATTTTACCTCGAAATGAAGAAATTGTGACACGGCGCATTTTTGATATTTCCCAGTAACTGTCTCCATTTGTGTCTTCTTTCCTGGTGACGCTCTCGTGAGAATTACTGGTCCCCACTAGCTTCTGTTGCGCAGATTTAGTCTTGGATCTCTTTGCACGAGGTGGCTCGTCAACAATGAAATTGTCAACAACCTCTGATGCACGCTTTCTGGATCCTGAAGGCATAGTGGGTAATGTGATGTAGTGGCTGGGCAGTCCACTGCAGTTATATGAAAAGAGAGCTTTGCACACAACCTGTGAGAAACAAATTAAATTAGGTCAGATTCAGAGTTAAGGTATTTGATATCTTTAAAGCTTTCGGAGGTTACAATGAGCAACTTAGTTACGTAATCTTGCGGTTGGAGCTTGTGACTACTGATGAGATGGGCGTCAGTCACGAACCTCACGCTGCATACCGCCTTGGCAGAAATTCTTTATCCATATTTAATTTCGACCTCATAATTTCTCTTACGAGTATCTTGTTGCTGCACAAATTCTACGCCTACCATGGCCTAAAATGGCTCGTCGGCCTTGGGCAAAGTGAACATAGCATTACAACAACAAGTCCTCAATGCTTGGAACTGCATTCGGGTCAATAGTCCCATTTACGACTTCCTGCTTAACGATGTGGACGTCTATCAGGTCTCCCACGGATATCACGAAGTACATCAAATCGTGGTGAGTGGAGAATTTGCAGGCTCGCAAGCACACTTGGATCCAATCGCCCATTTATTTCATAAAAAAGCTGAATTACCGCCATCTTCTTTGCATCTGGCATGATAACATGCACTTTGAATGACCAGATTCACTCGGATAGCGAAGAATCATTTCCATTATTCTTACTCTGTTGCCTTGCAAAGTTACTTTTTTTTGAGCAAGGTCCGCAGTGGGACAATGGGCACATAAATACTAGTAAACTTGAAGGGCTACCCAAGGCAACACCTCTACAGAGGACGTAGTCTCGTCTAACGCATGTTTTCAGGTCTGGCACATACTCTGGGGTTTTCTTTTCCCAAGTGACCTACCCAGAAGTCGTCCACGTACGGAGAACAATGCGCAGCTAACTAGGTAGTACCGACTCAGTACAGATAATAAAGAAGTATAACTTCTTTAATTTCTAATCCTAATTTCAAGCTACTTTTTAAGCTGTTCTGATTATTTCCAATCACTCTTGAGTATAATATTGATACAAGATATAGTCTTGGAGATTCTGCATATTTAGTGGGAAGTTTACTTTTAGTTTAGTACCCTGTTAATAGAGAGGTATTTGCCCTGTTACATGATGGTCGTCCTGTATCTACTACTAGGTACTAAGGAAGGTAGGCGCGGTAGAAGTACCCGACCTCGTTCGGGAGTCGCTGATTGTGGCCTCCAAGCACGGGGCACCCGTGCCCGCCGGATCGCCAACCGTGTCTATTATGTAAGAGACCAACATAGACTTGGAAGCAGAGGTATTGGTCTCATTCCTAGTACCATGAGCCCAGAGAGCCAGCAAAGATCCCTTCGCCTCTATAGATTGTTCCATTCACCAGAAGAATAAAGACCCAAACGGGCTGATCGTGGCCTATGCAGTTGCATTGTTTCAGCGACCATGGACGGTTCAACCGATGTGTCGCTTCGCGACGATGTTCGGTACACCGAACATCCTTCTCCCAAGGAACGAACGATGAAGGACGATAGAAGCGTACCGTCAAATCCAGCAAACTCAAACGCTATTCTGTTGAAGGGGCTGCTGGATTTGGTGCTACAATTCCTCTCAACATGCAGTAACGAAACAATGCTTATTGTCCTTGCTTGCCTTATGGGGGCCACATACGCTATGCTTGGGAGACTTGGACTGATAATTATTGGAGTAACTCTCGGTGTTACCTTACATGCGTCATGGGAGGGCCCAATGAGCCATGATTTATTGGAAGCACGAGCTTCCCGCAGGACGCAGCTCTCGTTGGATGTAGCTCGCAGACTACTCGACTGGCCGAGCGGCAAAGTCACCGGAAATCATCAAGCCGATTATTACTCTGGAAAGAATCAAGCTGTCGCTGAGTCCAATATGGAGCTTGACCCGTCTTTATTTGGACCCGCGACGACCACAGCTCTCCAATCATTGATTGACGCAGCACTTAGAGACTACATAAAGTAAGTAAGTCCTTGTTATGCAATATCACATGCTTACTAGCGAGGGAAGTTACTGGTATAAACCTATTCTTCCGTCTGAGTCGACTTTCCCTATATCTTGCCGGAGAACTATGACTGGTTTCATAAACTCCATTTCGTCTCATCTATGCCGTAAACGAACGACGGACACCTTCCTAGAGTTCCTGACTAATTCATCTTCCGTGGTTATTGTGTTTCTGAATGAGTTATCCACCGCGTTTGAGGCCACTGACCCTGAAATCTCAACAGAGGGTGTCGTTTTGAAATACCTAGAATCAAACCCTGAAAGCAGCCTATCCAGTCTTCTAGCAATTGAGCAGCAGCGGAAAAAGCTTACCACGATATCAGACGATATCCTTTCCAGATTCCTTGATGCTGCGGCTTACAACTGTGCGCCGCTTCGGAATTTCCTACGCGAGATTTTAGCAGGGGTTGTCTTGGAGTCCACCATTTCTAGTCTTTCGCGGCCTGAATTTATAAATGGTTGGATCCAATATCTATTCAGTGAGGGCGAGTCAGAGATAATGAACGCAATAGATGCCGGGGTGGAGGGAGCTCGAACACACGGCGTAACAGCAGTGGAAGCTTCCGGGGAACTTACACGGCCAGCTACAATAGCTACAGACAGCGGGGTCAGAGTCGCCCGTTCGGCCCCGAGGTTTTCTGATCCTGTTTCTACTAAAACAGATCAGGCAACGGAGGAGGCCATGGTAGAAGCCAAGCGTCTGAGCGCGATGATTGCAGCCCAGAATCTACAGCAATACTCCGAGCAGACGATTGATGGCAACGTACACGAAGGATACAGCACCACGGGCAATGATGACACCAGGGCCTTTACGGATTTGGCAAATGCAGCTGGAAGAAACTCGAGTTTCGAAGCTTCATCGCCAGAAGCATGCTGCACTGAGAGAGACACAGGTGATAATCTGCTCTCGCCATTATCTCTGCACCGCCCGGGGCCCTATTCCCCAGAAAGATTTGATACATCAACTTGTTTAAGCCTTCACTCTGCTTCTATAACAGTCGATGATGGTTCTGATGCTGGGGATAAAACTACATTAAGGTCGAAACCGACCTCGAGCTATTTACTACAGGTTGAGCCACGATCCGGACGTTCCAGCGGCTGGATGGTTTTCAGGAAATATGCGGAATTTGAATCAATTCATGAGACTTTGGAGACGATATCGAGGTTAAACCAGCTGCGTTTTGGAGACTCTCACCCTGCCGTGCCGGCTTGGAAAGGGCGGACGAGGCATGCACTATCTCGAGATTTGGAAAGATATCTCCAAGATGCCCTTCAACTCGAACCGCTTGCTGAGAGCGTAACAATGAGACGGTTTCTCGAGAAGGATCACAGTCTTAGCGCTGGTGACGATGAGAAACCTGGCTTTGTCTTTCCAGGCCAGGCTGCCTTTGAGAATGTCGGCAAGGGAGTGTTAGGCGTCTTAGCAAACGCCCCGAAGGGGGTTACTGGAGGAGGCAAGGCTGTTTTTGGAGGCGTTACCGGGGTGTTCGGCGGCGGGGCAAGCAAGAAGACACCAGTCGGGGAAAGCGCCGGCAGCCCTCGAAAGGACGAGAGTGTCCTGAGGGTGAATGAATCAATTGAGGAGGGCGTGAGACCGAGCGCACATCCGACAGGCAGCAACTCATTATCTCGGCTACCAGAGTCCAGCAACACTCCGGGTTCGATCTCGCCAAAAGAGGTTACATCTCTTACTGAATCAGCGAGTACTCCTATACAGACGCCTGAGTCTGGGGAGAAAGTGATGGACAAAATGGCACATCGACGATCCTGCGATAACGCTCTTCTTGGTAATACCAATATGTCCCCGGAGTCCATCAAATTTTCAGTCGTCGAAAGAAACGAAGATGGCGATGCTTCTCGTTTAGAAAGCAGGCAATCCACGGACATTCAAGCAAAACAGAAAGCGCAGGACGACCGAATCACCACAGATGAGAGCCGAATGGCAGTGGAACTCATCTTTGCAGTTATAAACGAATTGTACTCGTTGTCCTCAGCCTGGAACATTCGCAGAACATTGTTAAACGCCGCGAAAACATACATACTTCGCCCCGGCAATCCAAGTTTGGAGGCGATTCGCGATTTACTACAGGATTCTATGATTGACAGTCATACTTCAGACAAAGCAATTGGGACATATCTGGCTAAAATCCGGGAGAGTGCTCTGCCAACCGCAGACGAACTTGATTCTTGGCCCGCGCCAATGCCCGATACCGAAAAGGAGCGTCAGCGAGAGGCTGCCCGTCTGGCCCTCATACAGAGAGGGCTTCCAGAAGCAATAACAGGTGTTATGGGTGCGGCAGCCAGCCGGGAAGCTCTTGGTAGGGTCTTTGACAGTCTCCAGATTGAAGTAGTCGCCCGTGGTTTTGTATTTTCCATTCTTTTGCAGGCGCTTAGGGCAGTGGCTCTCTAATAGCGCCGTCGAAATGGGCTTGGCGTATTATAGCTTCTTCGTCCAAGTATAATCCATATCTGGCTCTCTCCTTTTTAGCCTCGCTCTCGACGGTTTCGCTTCTTCATGCATCGGTATCATCTATCATCCATGTAGTTTGCGTTGAGCTTTTCAGGCATTAAGCAGGACTGCCGTTAGGCTATAGCCAGTTGGTCGAAAGAGGCCGATCCTAAATCGAGTGATAAGTATAGGACGGTGTGCAGCAGTCTTCAGCCACATTTTTAGGCATCCCAACACGATAACCCTTCAGGGTCCCAGGGGATCTGGCGTATTAATTCTGCGGCGCGGAAACCAATCGGCTAGTAGGTCACTTTTCTGTACTCGGATAACTTGCCTTGGCGCCTCAACGACCACTATCAATTGGCGTCAGTCGTACCTGATGCAGTGATTATATAGATATGCCTTCATAGCCAAGTCGTAACGAACTTCGGGAAGGGATGTAGCACCGGAAAGACAGTAAGTCGGCACTGTATTGAACATTCAGGGACAGCCGTACTCCCAGCCTTTGGCGATTCTAGCCATGGAGAATCTAAACACGATCTGACGCTTATTCGCATTTACAGTCCCTGGGACTACATGACTCCAGCCACTCCAGTATAGCATCGCAAAGGAAGAATCCGATGATACCTATGGACTCACATAGTCGAGTCGAATGGGCCATTTAACGTCATCAATCATCTACTCGACCTGGGCGTCTCCGGCAGAGGAGTTGCGAGAGAATGAAATGGTTAACATCTTCATCTGACCAATAGCTTAGATGGCTGGCAATACTCGCAATCAAGGATATATCGAAAGCCCCCCTTTTAGCGCCTCATTAGCTTATGCACATTCAGAACGAAGTCCAGTGTGAAGGTAATAATTTGACATGCTGGGGTGGACTTACTCTTGTATACTGTAATCTACCCGTCCATTAGAGTTCAATAACCTCACCTTCTCCTCCTCCACCTGTAATTTCTTCAAGCCGCGCCCCGTTCCCCGTGGCTCCGTACTAGGTTCGTCTTTCGAGTCAACAGCTGCTTTTTCTCGTCTTATCCTGGCCTTCTGGAAGCCATCGTAAAGTGTCTCTAGATTGGGGTCTATCAGAGTAGGGCTTCTGTCGCTCAGAGGAAAGGTTCTTGTTGGCAGGGAGGATTGCTGCTGAGGCCGAGAACGGGCATCTGAACTCTGCGGTGAAGAGCTTTCCTCAGAGCTGATTCCAAGACTCCGATTCAATAGGCTACTCGCCACGCCGGAAGTGAAGTTTGTCCACAATGACCCAACACTTTGTCCCACGCGGCTGCCAATCAAAGAAAGACTCTGTCCAGAGGCTGTCCAGATGCTCTTTTTTACTGACGGTAAGGGTTGAGGTTTGAGAGATGACATGGCTGGGGAAATTAAGGGCTCCATGCGATAGCTCACAGGATCCGAAGGGTGGAAGATATTGTACAGTTGGCGACATTTCGGTATGGATACGCCAACTTGACTTCCTATCATGGCCAGTCCTGTACCAACAGCTGCAGACTGGCGGTTATGCTTCAGAGCGGCGAGCGCAATATCCTCATCCTCTATTGAAGACGGCGGCATCTTGCCGTTCACATTCCTTCGAACAGGTCGCCCTGCAATCGTCTTGCCTTTAAGCATTTGGAAAAGCGCCACTGGCGATCCTAGGCAGAAGAATTCCTCGCACTCAAAATCGAACGAGGGAAAATCGGCAGCGACGGGTTCCTTCGTGACCGTATTCTCAGAGCAGAGCATATCAAACAGAATTGCACTTCCTAGACTGTGGCCAATTAAAGACACAGAGCCTTTGAAGGAAGGGTTTCGTTTCTTGTAAAGCTCGACGATCCTATTGCACTCTTGCTTCACTATAGAGGTGATATGCTCACAGTACTTGCTCTGATATAGCAAGACGTCGACAGCTAGATCAGAAATGAGGTTGCGGACAGCAGGCACGCTTTGAAGAGTGATGTCAGCTAGAGTAGGGTAAAGGTCGTCTTCAATGGTGTCGGCATCCGCGAGGTCAAGCTCCTTACGGCTATGGCCGACCTGCTGATAGGGAAACTGTAACAGATGTCTCCAGCACCTGGTAGTCGTCAGCGCCCAAGACTGAATGTAAAAGACAGAGTACAGGCGAAGGGCAGAACACCTACACAGGCAAAACTTGCACGCGGCAGTTTTTCTGTTTGTCGGAAAATCTGGAGTTGAGGGCTTGAAGATCTGGTGAAGCTTTGTACACATTTCTCATGGTCCTTCGTAGGGTATTCACATCGTGAATAAAGTTGACACTTTCTAAGCGTAGTCCAAGCCGTTGACCTATGCCGTGTGTAACTAGGACCAAATGATCGATTTCTCTTTCCCTGTCCTCATCGTCCGCCTCACCTAGATCTTGCATCTCCTTTTCTTCTTGCTTACGAGCTTGCTCTTCGAGGTCAGCCGAGTCATGGGCATCAGTTAAAGATGAGACGCGGCGTTCCAACGTAGTCTCTGGGCTAGCTCCCGAGGAAGTTACGTCTTCCGACGGTTCTCCATGCGAGTTGATTAGTTCCGATGATCTTGATGACTGCTTCGTCAACATATCTGCGGTAGGCACTCCGGAAGACGACGGCGAAGGTTGGCGGGCCGGTTTTCGATCATGGTTTCTCTTGTCTTGCGCCTCATTGTTCTTCCTCGTCTCATTGAAGCCACGCACTAGTCTGGTGCCAGGGACACCCCCAAGGGTCTGATATACGGTCGTGCTCACTCTTGACATAAAGTCATCACTTGTGAGTAATGCAGTAGTGGAATCCTGATATGTGACGATGCTGTTCATGTAAGAGCCGAACAGACGATGCCTCCGTGCCTCATTTGGAGCTACGGAAGCGGCGCCTTCTGCACTATTAGTCAGGGATTTGCAGTCTTTAACTTCTGTAAACCCAAACTCACCCTGTTCGCGACCACTTGAAGATGTCAAAGGCTGCGAGGACAGCTCTTTGGTGTCTTCTGACCGCCACGGCTTCAGTTTCAGATAGCCTTCTTCAAGCTGAGCAGCAAGATTCTCTTCACAGGGCTTGATGGTGGAGCCGTCTTGGAAAAACCAAGAGCCACGGCGAACTTCGTATACAGGCCCTACCCAGTAAGCTGGAGCAAGCTCCCTTTGGTTGATATTCACATCGAAAAGGTAATCTTCGTTGACAGGAACTTTAACTGGCTCGCCCTGCGTCTTGTCTGTGCGGCGCTTGTAGTGCGTTTGCTCCTGTTCTAACTCGATACTGCAGAGGTTCTGAAATGCATGTTCGATAGACTGGGAGTCCTTGGGCGCGAAGGGAACAAACTTTTTGGCCGGGGGAAGAGGTTTAGAAGTTCCCTTTGTCTGATCTGAGAGAGAGGGCTTCCATTTGGGTACATCGACAGCGTAAAACCATCTCACATTCAGAACTGGACAGTCTGGAGGGTAGTGGCGTGAGCTGAGCCTGTGCCGAGAGACGGGAACAGTATGGTCCTCCCCTCGAGATTTTGGGAGAACTTCGTGGACCTCTCTGTTCGGTGGGATATTGGTGCTTCCTAGACTACGCCAGGAAGAAAAGGTACCTGAAAGCGCCGTGTCTTTCAGAGTTTCTTTGGCCATTAACGCTGGAGCCCCCAGGACGGTGGGACGATGAGCGTGGTGGTGGGCGCCTCTGAAGGCGCAAGGTTTACAATCAAATATTAGGACCCCCTGAGGCGTCAAAGAAGCAACTGCGCTGAGATCGGTCTGTAACAAGGAGCATACAACCTGATTACGCGGGTTTTTCATCAGTGAGCGATATAAGTTTTGAGGTAGAAGTCGGACATAACCTTAAAAGTTGGTGAGACTTCGCCAGAGGCTGACAATTTGACAGTAGTAGAGACCGTTGACTTTCACTCAGCGGGGCCAGCTCGGCAAGTTAGCTACCTAATCCGAGAGTTCTATTTAACTTGGAAGGTAGTCATCTAGAGACAGGTCTAATAATATTCAGGATTCCAGCTCCAAGTCCATTGTTCTTGGCACAACGTTATTACGGTGAACCGGGAAGCTCGGGTCCATATAATGCCGACAATAAGGCCAAAAGGCTCGAAACCACACAGATATTGCCTAGATATTTAGCACCTAGTAGCTTTAGAGGCAATAGGTAGCGCGTAGGACCGCTGGTAAAGTTGGCCCAATCCAGTGACGCTGCCCAGCTGCCACAATGCCCACCAGGTGCGAAAGGCTACCTAAATCGGGGACACGGTAGATTCAGGTCCGGTTGGGTCTTGCCTACCTAGAAAGTATTGCATCATCGATCCCGCAGCTGGAGACACCGTTGGGGGCCGGGGACCATCTCGGAATTCCTGTGGACGATTGCTTGAACTAATTGTCATTGTCATACTCTTGACACCTCTGAAAGCCTTCGTAGTACCATAAAAGTGACATTCAACGCACCACTAAAATTTTCGAGCTATGCTTAGGGCACTGTTGAATCGCAAGCTGGCCCTGAAGATTGGTTTACGGGCTTTTTGAACTCGTGAACCCCAACCCCCGCCCCGCTTTGGGAGGTAACGTATATATAAATCGGCTTGCTTAGTAGTCTGAGCAACCCACCCGGGGAATAGTATGGTCAGTAGCGAGTCACAGTACGTTACTACTTAATTCTTACCCGCGCGACATTTACTGTCAAACACTCTTGCACTGCCCAATCTTTCCACTCCATATCGGCGAACCAATTCCATTCCCCCCCTTGACAACCCATTCCTCCTGGCGACCGTCGTCAACTCCGACGAAGTCCTAGCTAGGCTCCAAGAGACCTGAGGGAAAATGAACGTGATCAAGCTTCAGAGGTCTGCTGCCCACTTTCCATGATAACGGTTTGTTGGGTCATTCTAAGCGAGCTCCTAGGAAGTACCCCCAATTTGAGCAGGGTGAGATTTTCTCTCTCCAAGATGCATTCAGGAAATTAGACCTGGACGACAAAGGCTACCTGGATGAGGCCACGGTGATCAAGGCCACCCAACAAACAGAGCGCCAACCTTACGACGTTGTACGCCAGGCGCTGAAGGAAGTCGAGTTGGATAGCTCTCGCCGTGTCGAACTCGAGGATTATGTCGATGTGAGTGTCCCCATTCTGCAACCAGAGGGGTCTCTACTTAGCCGCTCTAGCTCATTGCGAAACTTCGCTCCGGTTCGGCGCAAAACGCACCTGTTCGGGATCCCGTCTCTGCAGCCGCGCCTGGAGCTCCACGACACGTCTCAAAAGGAAGTGTAGGAGGAAAGATCCATGTCCAAGGTTCTTCCTCCAATGTGACGCATACGATCAATGAAGACGAGAGAACCGAATTTACGAGGCATATCAACGCCGTCCTTGCGGGCGACCCAGATATTGGGGACCTTCTACCCTTTCCTACGGATACATTCGAAATGTTTGATAAATGTAAGGATGGCTTAGTCCTCGCCAAGTTGATCAACGACAGCGTTCCCGATACTATCGATGACCGCGTCCTGAATAAAACTGGCAAGAAGATCAAACAGTTGAACGCATTTCACATGACCGAAAACAACAATATAGTCATCAATTCAGCCAAGGGAATCGGATGCTCTGTCGTGAACATCGGAAGCGGCGACATCATAGAAGTGCGGGAACACCTAATTCTTGGCCTCATCTGGCAAATTATTCGCCGCGGTCTCCTGGGGAAAATTGACATAAAACTCCATCCAGAGCTTTACAGACTTCTCGAGGAAGATGAGACGTTGGAACAATTCCTACGTCTCCCTCCAGAGCAAATCTTACTGCGTTGGTTCAATTACCATCTGAAGAATGCGCAGTGGCCGCGAAGGTAGGAACTATTTTACATCCGCAGGGCCCCTAATAGGATTTTTTAAGGTCGGCTGTAGAGTCTTGGAAGATGAGAGCTGACTTTGCTGTCTTCTTCGTAGGGTTACGAATTTTTCAACCGATGTGAAAGATGGCGAGAATTACACCGTCCTTTTGGCCCAACTGGCGCCTGAACTGTGTACTCGACAGCCGCTTCAGACTCAGGATCTGCTCCAACGTGCCGAAGAAGTCTTGACAAATGCGGAAAAACTAGGCTGTCGTAAATTCTTGACCCCAACGTCTCTGATCGCAGGAAACCCTAAACTCAACCTTGCTTTCGTCGCAAATCTTTTCAACACCATCCCTGGTCTCGACCCGATTACCGAGGAAGAAAAGTTCGAGGTTGAGGACTTTGACGCCGAAGGAGAGCGTGAGGCGAGGGTCTTCACACTGTGGCTGAATTCACTCGATGTGCAGCCCGCTGTCAACTCGTTGTTCGATGATCTCCGCGACGGCACAATCCTCATGCAGGCGTACGACAAAGTGATTCCTGGAAGTGTCAACTGGAGGCATGTCAACAAACCCCCGGCCTCTGGGCAAGAAATGATGCGCTTCAAGGCAGTAGAGAACACCAACTATGCAATCGAACTTGGTAAACACCATGGATTCTCTTTGGTGGGTGTGCAAGGAGCGGATATCACAGATGGCCAACGCACCCTCACACTGGGCTTGGTGTGGCAATTGATGAGGCGCGACATCACCAACACTCTGTCAAGCCTGGCGACCCGACTGGGCAAGCGCGAAATTACAGACTCGGAGATGATCAAATGGGCCAATGATATGTCGCGCAAAGGTGGCCGATCGTCTTCTATCCGCAGTTTCAAGGATCACTCGATTGGATCAGGCGTATTCCTGCTCGACGTGCTCAACGGCATGAAAGCTTCCTATGTTGATTACGATCTCGTAACACCTGGTCAGAACGATGAACAGGCATATGCGAACGCCAAACTCAGCATCAGTATTGCGCGTAAACTTGGTGCGACTATCTGGTTGGTTCCTGAGGATATCTGTCAGGTCCGCTCACGCCTCGTTACCACATTCATCGGTAAGTCTCGTTTCTTCAGAAGAAGGTTAAAGGTCGAATTCTGGCTCATTTCACTCAGGCTCTCTTATGGCAACCTACGAAAAAATGCAGTAGGTCTCAACAATTACCAAAGCAAGAAGCCATTGCTATCCTTCCCTCGTGCTCTGTTAGTTCCATCTGTCCAAATATGCTTAAGCGGATGTCGTGGCCTCTCTGATGTCCAAATCAATAAAAAATGTTTTCTTCTCATGCACCCAGGTATATCTCAATCCGCCCCCAATAGTACTTGCCAGATTGCCATTGGGTGCGTCCATGTTGTAGACCGGGATAATAGCTAGCCCATTATTATTGCATCTAAGCACAAGTGATGGCTCACGAGAGCGCCTGACTAACCGACAGAAAGGAACTTGATGTACATACATAGCTAGTTCGCCCATGGGCCATCCAGAATGAACCTTAAGTCGGTTACCCTTACTGGATTGATGCCGTGCAGTAGGTGAACAGCGCCGGATGTAAAACAGTCAAGTTTACGTTAGACAAAGGAGAAGGGCGAAAAACTAAGGTAGGTACCATTTATGCTCCCCACACCCACCTAAGTTCCCGTGTCAGTTCCTGCTCTCGAAGAGTAAATCCTACGGCTAGTTGAGGCGAGGTTCTGACAGATTTAACACCGAAAGCCAGTCGAGACGTCAAGGATGAGGAAATGGAGGTTAAATTAGTCTGCGACGGAAGGCGAATAACGGTCCGCTTTTATCGGTTTCAACGCAATGACGACAGGGTTCGGCGGAGGTGTATAAGGTAAAAGAAGAGAAATCGGTCGGCGTAGGTTCGAGATTTCCCGTTGCTAGGCAAATTGATGAATAACATAGTGGAACAACCAAGCCCGTGCCAGAGGTAATGAGAACTTAGCCATCGTATCTTTACTGTACCTCCCTGAGTCCCGTATCGCCCCTTCCATTCTTCGAGTTCGTTCTCCGTGTTTAGCAAGCACAAGTTTAGATAGGAAAACAAGAAGCAAGAGCGTAGCAGAAAAACAGTAATGAAGCGAGAAAAAAAGGAAGAGAGGTGAGGCGGGAAGACGGGCGAAAACTAAGTATTAGGTAGATAAACAAGTTTTTGACCAAGTACTCGTCCATTGTCCGGGATAGAGTGGGTAGCGCCGTGCTTAGTGAGAAGTTGTCAGCAGACCACC
Organism: Aspergillus egyptiacus; assembly: GCA_025688805.1. Taxonomy (NCBI): domain Eukaryota; kingdom Fungi; phylum Ascomycota; class Eurotiomycetes; order Eurotiales; family Aspergillaceae; genus Aspergillus; species Aspergillus egyptiacus. The sequence goes on along the minus strand of MU628475.1, from coordinate 11,863 downwards.
AGTCCCTTGTTTGTGCCGGGAAGCAATGGAATGATGATTTGGCTTTATACTTTCTTAGCAGAGCACATCTACTCAGCAGTATCGAGCTCATCGTGAGCAGAGGTCAAGGGCTCTAACGGTGCTGCCTTGCTTAGTAATTGCCTTTAGACAAGACGACAGATAACTTACCCTTCCTCTCCTCATCATTTGGGCCACTTTCCCGTTCATCATCGCGTCTCTCACGCTCATCATCACGTCTTTCTCGCTCATCCTTGGCTTCACGGTCTCTCTCATCGGGGCTACGGGATCGGTCGCGAGAGCGGTCACGGTCTCGACGATCGTAGTCTCGATCACGGCGTTCATAGTCTCGGTCCCGGCGTTCATAATCTCGGTCATGACGATCATAGTCACGCTCGTACCTGTCGTCTCTACGCGGCGAATAGTCGCCACGAGCACGACGAGGGGAAGGGGAGCGACCACGGCGGGGAGGAGTTCGGTCACGGCGACGGTCACGGCCCGAATCGAAGCGCCAGGAGGCGGAAGGGGGAGTCCTAGCCCACTAATCAGGTATTTAGCAAAAGCCGGCACAGCATTCATACTCCGGAAACTCACTTCAATCTTTAATAAGTCATCGCGGCCAATCCTTTTGTTGTGCATTTCGTGATACGCGTCATCGGCATCACGACGACTCTCATACTCTACAAACGCAAACCTGGGCTTATGTCAGAGGTGGTCGAGGGATCAAGAGGTTGTAAGGCATACAGGCGGCTTGAAGGGGTGCGCGGTGCAGGAATATCACATCGGACCAGGCGCCCATATCTAGAGGCACGGTTAGCATCTGTACAGAAGATGTTGAACAGAAATTATGATAATAACACGCAGCATAAAAGTAGAAGTGCACAGGTACAGATATGATAGTGACGGTTCCAGAAAGCTCCTTAAGAGATAAGAATGTCAAATAGGATATGCAGGCTTTTTCAGGGCATGATAACAACTCCGGCGTCGATGATGCGGAACCCGACCGAGGAGAACAGCGTAGTTTAGGAGATACGACTCGGATGGTCATGGTAGTAGCGAGTGGTAATCGACGCGCGGGACGTACCGTTCGAATTCGTAGGCAAGGTCGCGAGCTCGGGTACCATGGCCGAAGCCAGTGACGTATAGAGTAGTACCAGGGCGAGACATTGTTGATGTATTTCCAGATAACCGGTGGGACAGGGGTGTGGAATTGGAAAGTCGATTCGAGTTCTGGATGGGGATGAATGTATGAGAAGAACTGAAGCGACAGAAAAGACTGAAGGGGTGAATCAGGTGGGCTACGGGTGACGGTATGTACCGGATACGAAACAAGCTGGAGCAGTGTGCTATAGATACGGTGGAACCTTCCTTGATGAGACTTCAGGCCTAACATGATAAACAAAACCCCCCTCCCCCGGGCTGAAAGCACAGTGGTCAAGTTAATTTGTAAGGCAATCTACTGCCAGGTATGCAACGGACAAGGGGTATGGCTGAAAACTACTCATTGATCTATATCCCGGATTTGTAGTCATTTCTAAACATGAGCAGCGTGGTCCGTATAGAGCAGTAGAAGGAATGTCCATATTAATATATACTTAGTAATTGTATATATTATTCGCCTTTAATTAAAGTAGTAAGGTATACAGCACTGTAATTATTATTTTATTATCATCATTGATTCTGGCCTGCCAGGTGGTATTGCATAGTATCAATAATTTAGGTACAGTAGGCCCTGGCACCTGTATCTTTAAATATGCAGAAGTCTGAGCCTCTGTTTACATAATACTCAAAAGGCACCATCTTCTACTGGAAAGCTAGACCTCCAGATGGTGAAAAGAGGGCTTCTTCTATTTGGTATTTATCTATCTAACTAGTTATATTATTTACTTGCCACGCGTTTAGAAGCGACTCGGCGGCCGGGTCCATTCTCACATTAGTCCGATTTCGGGAAGGTTGGAGTGGAGGCTCATTATTTTGTTTTCCGGTTTTTCCCTCAAAAACAACCCAGAGTTTCCAAGACCCCTAATCAAAATACAGTACGTAGTGATAACTGCGAGCTCTGGAGAAACAACCACTTCGTCACTTTTTCTTACTACGACTGATGTCTACCAGTGAAGACAGTACTGGACACCTTTGAACCTACCCAGGACATCATATACATTTATTGTTAGATTTGGTGCGTTGCATCGCAGCATTATCAGCCTCCGTCCATTATTACTTCAGAGCATCCATCACACCCACTTCGCTTCACTTCCAGGATGCGGCTTTAATAGCACACATATGGCAAGTTGGCAAGCAAATATTTTTAGCTGGAGCCCCCTGCCTCGCTGCAAATTGGACTCTATATAACCGCCGGAAGCTAGATTTGACTTCGAATTCCGAGAAATAAGAGAGGGGCGGAATCATTGAGAGGTGGTCTGGGCCCCGTGCCGGTAGCGGGCACTATTATTGCAAGGCTTGATTGTCCATAATTAGGTAGATCTCTGCTCCTCCTTCAGAATGAGCTTAAATCGCCAGCAAGCCCCCCAGCACGGCGGGCCATCGAATGATCGAGACAAAAATACATTATCAAATATCTCGCAGGTATCACCTTCCAATCCTCCCAAGGTAGGGATAACACAGCCTTTTTACCCTTATTGGCTATGCGGCTTATCATTTATAGAGGGCGTTTCCGGAGAGCACCTCCTTCCTTCATGGAATTAGGACTGCGATTGCCGAACCTGTCACAGCAGCGTTTCTTGCTGGTGGTGTGGCGGGTGCTGTGTCCAGAACAATCGTGTCCCCGCTTGAACGCTTGAAAATACTCCTCCAGATACAGAGTGTTGGTAGAGAGGAGTACAAGTTATCTATCTGGCAGGCGCTCAAAAAGATCGGGAAGGAGGAAGGCTGGCAAGGTTTCCTGCGAGGGAATGGTACGAACTGCATTCGAATCATCCCATACTCTGCGGTACAATTTGGAAGTTATAACTTTTACAAGAGGGTAAGTGTCAAATACACCTAGTTGGTGTCGATGTACTTCCGGCCTGACTAGTACCATAATTCCAGTTTGCGGAGCCTTCTTCCAATGCGGATTTGACACCAATACGTCGCCTAATTTGTGGAGGGGCGGCCGGCATCACTTCAGTCATTATCACTTATCCCCTTGACATTGTTCGCACTAGACTATCCATTCAGTCCGCCTCGTTTGCCGCTCTCAAATTGGAGAGGGCTGGCGAGAAACTTCCAGGGATGTTCACCACCATGGTCATGATCTATAAGAATGAAGGCGGCTTTGTTGCGCTGTATCGTGGTATCATCCCGACGGTCGCTGGCGTCGCTCCATATGTATGACGGCGCACTCGAACTTCCCTAACTGGTGTCTCTTGCTAATTATGCTCAGGTCGGCCTTAATTTTATGACCTATGAGTCAGTCCGTAAATATCTAACCCCTGAGGGAGATACTACTCCTGGCCCCCTTCGTAAACTACTGGCAGGTGCCATCTCAGGAGCCGTTGCACAAACATGCACATATCCCTTGTGAGTGATCCTGCTTTTAAAACTCTTCTCGTTGTCACCCTGCCCATATTAATCAGGATGCAGTGATGTTCTGCGGAGGCGTTTCCAAATCAACACGATGTCTAGCATGGGTTACCAATACTCGTCCATTTTTGACGCTGTGAGAGTCATTGTCGCTGAGGAAGGCGTGCGCGGTCTTTTTAAAGGAATTGCCCCGAACCTCCTCAAAGTAGCGCCCAGTATGGCAAGCAGTTGGCTCAGCTTTGAGCTCACTCGAGACTTCCTCCTTGGATTGGATGAAAAGGATTGACTTTGGGATATAAAAGACACTTGTCTACCAGCAGCATGTAACGCCAAGCCTGTCGTAGGACTTATTAACGAGCTGGTGGCTGTACATCCAACATGCTTTAGATCCAGATATTACTTTGCGATATTAGAAGATGAGACAGCAATATTTTCCCGTTATTTCCTGAAACTTTTGGATATAGTATTTATTTTTGTAACAGCTGTTACTGCAAGAGCCTGATAGTAATAACTTGGAAGGGGGTCAGCTAGCTGAGGGTCCCAATAAGTCTAAGATAAGAACCTTGGTGGTTTTAATAATGAGGGTGGCTCCAAGTCACAGCCTGGAGAAGGTAATGAATGTACTAAGTAGTACTACTTACTGTAGGTAAGAGTCTAGATTGTGATATTTTCAGTAACGGAAACGGCCCGGGATTTCAAACATTTTCAAGTAGCGCATCCATTGGCAACTTAAAAGTGGCGCCATTTCTATGCTAGGCAGCCCGAGTCATCAAGCCGATACGAGAAATACGTATTTCAAGAGATATGGCCGTGGAAGTTCGACTAAAACCGACAGTACTCTATCAACCAAATTCGGGCTGGGGCGAGAAATAGAATACTACTAGCTAAGGTAATACCGATTTTTTACCAAGTCCGGTCAGTACCTTCCAGAAATGTACTAGCGTAGGGCTCAACCCGCACACACCGTCCATCTGAAAATTGTCTACAGAAACCCCCAGCAGCTTCACTCTGCATCCGGGTGCGACAGCCAGCAACTTCAAGGTCGGAAATCAGCAGCCATGGGTACGTTTTAACAATAAATACACTGCAGTGATTATTGCCAAACGCAATTATATTCGGACTCCCGCATCTTATCCTCCAGATCATTCATTCTACGACTATTTGTACTGATTATCTGTCGGCAAACAGGTATCGACTTGGACCGCCACCATGTGCGCAGCACCCATCGTAAGGCGCCGAAGAGTGAGAACGTCTACTTGCAGGTTCTGGTGAAGCTCTACCGCTTCCTTGCCCGTATGGCCGGCCTCTGAACCTTAATGAAATCGCCGGGGTTTGCGGACTAACCAGTGGAAATGCAGGCCGCACGGAATCGAACTTCAACAAGGTAGTGCTGCGCCGGCTCTTTATGTCCCGTATTAACCGCCCTCCTGTCTCGCTTTCGCGCATCGTTTCGAATGTGACGGACTCCCACCAAGGCAAGACTATTGTCGTCATCGGCACCGTTACCGACGACAACCGTCTCCTTACTGTTCCCAAGCTCTCCGTGGCTGCTCTACGCTTCACTGCCACCGCCAGAGCTCGCATTGAGAAGGCTGGTGGTGAGACTCTGACTCTGGACCAGCTCGCTCTCCGGGCACCAACTGGAGCAAACACACTCCTCCTCCGCGGCCCCAAGAATGCTAGGGAAGCTGTGAAGCACTTCGGCTTCGGACCCCACAAGCACAAGGTTTGTGCTCTCTTCCTCACATACACAACCTATCACGGCTAACATCAATGTAGAAACCTTATGTGCGAAGCAAGGGCCGCAAGTTTGAGAGGGCACGCGGTCGCAGAAGGTCTCGCGGTTTCAAGGTCTAAAGGAGGAATAGTTGAGATTGTCATGGCAAGCAGTTATTCCCATTTGAATTAAGGTGGTCGGAAAACTGTGACTGTCGGAGCTAATTAACCCGTTCCGGCTGCCAGTGTCTGAGCTGGCTTGAGTGTAAAGACCCCTTTACTATTGAATCAAAACTTCCGGTAGTTGGCGTCGATCGGCATGAGGAAAACGAAAATGTTGCTCAAAACTTTCTTGAATCGTAATATGAACTACAGTATTTACAATTCCTGATGCTTGTATCTTTTTCCTCTGCCCTCGAAGTAATCGCTAGCCCCGTGACCATTTCCCCGAATCAAATACTTGTAGATGGTCAAACCATCTAAACCAACAGGCCCTCTGGAGTGTATCTTATTGGTGCTGATACCAACTTCAGTGCCAAAGCCATACCTCATTCCGTCCGCAAATCTTGTAGATGCATTCCAGAACACGCCAGCACTGTCGATACCTTTCATATAAAGATTTGCCGCGTCCTCTGATCTTGTCACGATGATGTCTGTGTGCTTAGAAGAATGGCAATTGACGTGGGCCATTGCCGCTTCGATATCAGTCACTGCCTTAACTGCTAGCGTAAGGTCAAGAAATTCAGTGTCGTAGTCAGAATCTTCTGCATCTCGGAGCATCCCCGCCTCAGTTGGAGTCAAGCTTTCCGTAAGCGCGGCTTTGGACAGTGTATCGCATCTGATAGATACACCCTTTCCAATGAGCGATCGGGCGACGGGCGGTAAGACGGTTCCGAGAACAGCCTGGTGTACGAGTAACGTTTCCAATGAATTGCAAGCAGCCGGGTAATCAGTCTTCGAATCCACGATAACTTTAACAGCAACTTCCGCATCGGCGTCTAGGTCTATATATGCGGAGCAGAGCCCATCTGCGTGGCCCAAAACTGGTATCTTCGTATTCTCCTTCACGAATCGAACGAGATCATTGGAGCCGCGGGGTATGACGAGATCGATAAGCGAGTCCTGTGCCAACAGATCGGAAACAGCAGCTCTTGTCTTCACGAGTTGGATCGATGATTGCGGCACTCGAGTCCTTGATATGGCCTCGGAAATGACATTCGCAATGGTCACAAAAGACTGCGTAGATTCCTTTCCTCCTGATGAGTATTAGCAAATAGCTCAAGATAAGTCGGTATCATTGTATTTCAAACCTTTCAATATCGCAGCATTTCCTGACTTAATCGAAAGAGCAGCTATATTTGCAATGACTTCGGGCCGCGCTTCGAAGATAATCAACAGAACGCCGATGGGGCATGTAACTCTTTCAAGAGTAAGACCGTCGTCAAGGAGTGTCCTCAGTGTAACTTTTCCGACTTGCCAGATGTCAGAAAGAGGGGCAAGAAATAGGGCAGACAGCAAGAAACTATCAGAGTCTGAAGGTCAGTCTTACTTGGATCCTTCAAGTCCCTAACACTGAAAATCCCCTGCAACATATCATCGTACTTTCCTGGTCTGGAAAGGTCAAGTCTTTTAAGAACGCTAGGGCTTATACTGCCACCCTCAGCGGTTGCGGCTTGAAGATCTCGCGCGTTGGCTTCCAGGATGAGGTTTTTATTTTTGAGAAGCGCATCATGTAGGGCAGAGAGGGCTTCGTTGCGGTCCGCCTCGGAAAGGATCGCAAGTTGGCGAGAAGCAGAGGACGCCGCTTTCGCTATGTCAGTTGCTGATGATTCAGTAAGAGACATACTTAAAACCACAATTGTCAACAAGAAGACCGCGGAAATTGTCTAGAGCTACTGGTGAGGGATAGAGTCAAGACTTCCTGGTAAAATGTGCACTGGCTCCGGGCGAACGGCTACAAGCTAAGCTGGCTGGAGCCTGAGCTGTACTGGTTATACCACTTATGCACTAGTGTCCCTTACCACCAAAGGGCTCCGTTGAGAAGGGGATATCGAGGGGAGCGCTACATTGACAGGGTGGTTGTCCAAATCAACAGGGTACTAAATTTAATTGGGTAATACCTAATTAGATAGGTAATACCTGGTATCTATATTAACAGTGCTAGGTCTCCTGGTCTAATATTTTTCTGATACTATCTACTGGTAGAACCTGCAGAGTTTAACTTTACTATATAGATGTCAGGGCGGATACCTCAGGCATTGATGGCAGTTAGCTGGTAGCCTGCCAGTGGCCTAATATTAGGCCAGCAAAGATAATTTTATAGAATTATAATAATTTCTTAAAATTCTTAGAGGCTAAGCTATATAGATAACTAGCTAGCTTAATTTTAAAAAATTAAGTAATTTATTCTATTTTTATTATAATACTAGTTTTTATATTATTATGAATATTCTTTATTATTTATAGCTCTAAATATTTTATTAATTATTATATACTTAAGCTCTAAAGAATTATTACTAGCTAGCTAATAATTATTTAATTTAATAATACTTATAATTTAAATTATTTTTATAATAATTCTTAAGATATCTAGAATAAAATACTACTATCTCTTTATAAAATAATTAATAATTTTTATTAGAAATATAGCTAGTCTATTTTAAAGATTTAAAGACTTTATATTTTTTAATTTATTTTTTTTATATTAAGAAAATAATTAATAACTCTAATAATAATAAAGAAAATATTTTTTAATTATTAGTAGCCTGCTAGATAATTACTAAAAAATTTTCTAAAATTATTTTTTTAAATAATTAATCTATTAATTTTATATAAAAGTTTATTAATATTTTTAGAATTATATTTTAATCTATATTATAAAATAATACTATTTCTAGTCTTAAGCTTGCAGTACCTGAATTCTTTAATAATAAAAATTTATATAAATTTTTAAATTTTATTATTAATTTTAAAGATTACTTTAAGTATAGATTATTATTATACTAATATAGAGAAAATATAATATATTACTAGCTATTTTTAAATAAAATTAAGCTAGTATAATAGATAAAGACTTAAATAATACTAAATTTTATTTAAAAAAATTAAAGACTTTTTATAGAGCTATATTAATTTTAAAATTAGATTATTATTAATAAACTATTTATTAATTACTTAATAAATAATAAAGAAACTAAAATTCTTAAGACTAGAATAATTATTATTTTAAGATTTAGTAGTACTTTAATAAACTAGAATTTTATATTTAGCTTTATAATAAAAAATTTAATAAAAGATTTTTAAAAAAAAACTTATTTATATTCTATAGATAGCCTATATACTGCCTAGTATAATTAGAATAAATATTTATTATTAGATTATTCTAAATTAAGAGTATAATTAATATAAAAATAATAATTATAACTAGAATAATAGTATATTAAATTCTTTAATAAAATATGAGTAGAGCAAGAATAAAAAAAGTCTAAAAATTAATTTATAAATAATTATTTTTTACTAGTATATTTCTGCTAAAGTACTAGTAAACTATTAATAATTTCTAGAGAAAAAGAAAAAAAGTATAAGAAATAAAAGAAATGGGATCTTTACTTTTATTTATAATTAATTAAACTATATAATAAGAACATGTTCTAAGCAGAAAAATAATAAAATATTAAATAAAAATATTGTTATAATAAATAGAGATTATATATTTTAGAGATTCTAGTACTATATTAATTAAATAATCTAGATATTTTCTAATTCTAGCTTAAATTAAATTATTTATAGATAATAAGAAGATACCTGTTAAGATATTACTAGATATTAAAATAAATAATAATTTTATTTTTACTAGAAACTAGAATAAAGTAATATTAATATAAAAAATAATTTATACTACTACTAGTATATATTTAATATAATAATAAAACTCTAGTACTTTACTATAGTAAAATAAAAATAAAATCTTATATAATTAACTAGAATAACTTAATCTAAAAATTTAATCTAGATTATTTTATAATTAACTTAGCTAGTATAGAGTACTAAGCTATTTTAGAATAATAATAATTAATAAATTCTAAATATTAATCTTATATTTTTAGTAGATATTTAATAATACTCTAAAAAATACTAGTAATTATTATTAAGAAGTCTAAATAATTTACTAAAATTATATAAAATATATTAATAATAATAGTTATATTTTACCGAAAAGTAAATAGTAAATAATTAAAGTTTTTTAATAATAGATAAGATAGACTAGTATATTTTTAAAAAGTAAAGCTATAAAACTAGCTAGTAAATAAATCTCCTATACTATTAAGATTATATTAAATAAGATTTTTTTATAAAAATCTTTATATAATTTTTTATAATATAAACTGCAGGTACTATATAAATATATTAATAAAATATTAATATAAAAATAGATCTATCTATTAAGTAGTATTACTGTTATGGGCTACTACCTGCCTGACTCAAGACCTTGGCCACAGGCCTTAGAGTCTTAGGCTGAGCCCTACTTGTCTCAAGCTACTAGTTACCAATCAATCAATCAATGGCCTCAGGCCGAGTATGTGGCAGTTACTGGCGTGTGGCACATGATGATATGCAGTTTATTGATTGACCTTTGCACCTCTTATCCTTGCTCGCGGTGCTTACCTTAATAACTTCTATGCCTGTATTAATCTTTATATCTCTTATTCTTGCTTGCAGTACTTATCTTAATAACTTCTATATTTATATTAATTTTTATATTTCTTATTCTTACTTATAATACTTATCTTAATAATTTCTATATTTATATTAATTTTTATATTTCTTATTTTTACTTATAGTGCTTGTTTTAATAACTTTTATATTTATATTAATCTTTAAATTATCTTAATAAATAATTATATCTTTCTAGCTAGTATATATATATTTTTATAATATATTCTAGAATATTTTTTAATTATTTCTAATTTTATACTTTCTAGACTTTATTATATATCTCTAATATAAATAGAATACTAAACTTAATAATATAAATATATTATCTTAGTAGTTATATTCTAGCTTTATTATTTCTAGTACTAGAGCTATAAATATACTATTCTTAAAATATATAAAATTAATTATAAAATCTAGCTAGTTTAATTTATATAATAAAGCCCTAGTCAAGTATACTATATATTTAAAAGTAGAGTATCTAGAGCTCTATAATCTAATATTTATTAATACTTCTCTAGCTATACTCTATTTCTAATATTATTATTTATTATATCTTTTTTATAATAAATCTAATTAAAATATCTAATCTCTAGTAACCTGTCCTGCTAGATCTTAATTATTTTTTTATTATTAAAACTTTTTTTTTATATAAGTACTGCTAGACTATTATTTTTTATATTAATAAATATTTTTATTAAAAAGCTAGCTTCTAGTATATTCAGGCCCTTACTAGAACAGTAATTAATATTATTTTAATAATTCTAGAGACTATGTCAGGGCAGATGCCTCAGGCATTAAAGTTGGCCAGCTGTTAGCCTGCTAGTGGCCTAATATTAGGCTAGCAGAGATAATCTTACAGGATTATAATAATTCTTAAAATTCTTAGAGATTAAGCTATATAAATAGCTAGCTAGCTTAATCTTAGAAGATTAAGTAATTTATTCTATTTTTATTATAATATTATCTATTATATTATTATAAATAATCTCTATTATTTATAATTTTAAGTATTTTATTAATTATTATCTATCTAAGTCCTGAAAAATTACTACTAGCTAGCTAATAATTATCTAATTTAATAATATTTATAGTTTAAATTATTTTCTATAATAATTTTTAAGATATATAGAATCTAAAGTACTATTATCTTTTTATAAAATAATTAATAATTACCTGCTAAGAATATAACTAGTCTATTTTAAAAATTTAGAGATTTTATATTTTTTAATTTACTCTCTTATATTAGAAAAATAATTAATAATTCTAATAATAATAAAGAAGATATGTTGAGGTAGCAGTAATGCTAGCCTTGATTAGGACTAGTGCCTATATAAGCTTACCTAACTACTTAAATATCTTTACTTAGCTATATAGTATCTAGTTAGATAATTAAGCTATTTATATCTTACTTAGATACTTCTTTAGATTATAAGCTCTTAATAGCTTTGCTATAGCTTTATTAAGTTATTAAAATTATTTCTAAATATATAGCTATAAAGCTAATTCTTTATATAAAATAGTAAATCTTTAAACCTATTCTATATAATAAGAAAGCTATATTAAAGTATTCTTTAAATATAATACTTAAATACTTAAATAATTAGATATAATAAATCTAAATATTTTAAAAGACTAAATTTCTAGTTAATTAAAGGCTATTATTTAAAATATTAAAAAATAATAATATTAGTAATAATTAATAAAAAATTTTAATTATTACTAATATTATTATTTTAAGATTAATTATAACTAATTTAATAACTATATAAATATTTTAATTAATTAATTAGAATAATTTATATAGGATCTATTATAAAAATTAGATATATTTTTATAAAAAGACTTTTTAGAAGAACTTTTTTATATTAATTCTAGATATTTTATTAATTTTTACCTAACCTAAATAATAGTAGAA
>MU628474.1:0-116279 GCA_025688805.1 Aspergillus egyptiacus | reverse complement strand
TTTTTTTTCATATCTTCGCTACGATTATACCCAATTCATCCTCTGCTTCTGACATGACACTGTGCTTCGGTCACACATTCGATTCTTCAAGGCTGTTCATATTATTTGCCTTTCTCTCCTCATATCGGAGCTCGGTTTCTCCTGATACCATGTTCATAGGACTATCCAAGTCTTGAGTTTCTACAGGCGAGAATTTACCCACCTTATGGCTTATGACTCACGGTATCCATGTTTCATTTCCTCTGGTTTCAGTTTCTGGATTTCTGTTCTGAGTAGGTACTCCGTTTTCCTGAGGCCGGGACAGGCGGACGCACAATCAACAAATGTGAAGTATTCCAGGTTCCGGAATTCTTGTATCTAATTAGTTGGCATCTTCAAACGGGGTATGATTCACTACAGTAGATATCCTTTACTCCTTGATCTTTATATAATACCTGAATACCAGTAGATGATTTGCATCACTTGACCCTTGACTCATTCTCTATCACTAGATGTATCATGGATATATCAACCTGTAGTCCGCTTATGATTTGGGCGAAAATTAATTTCAACAGGACCGCATGTATGAAGTGCGAGTCTAATAGAGCATTCTTATGATTTGAACCTATCCAGATATTTGCGTCTTCAGCTAGATTTTAACCCCCTTTTGGATAGCGTGAAACTACGTACTTGGGCATTTGCACCATCAGCTGGGAGTAACTCGAGCTTTGCTCATGCGGATCCCGGCGAGTGTACACTCCTACCCCCCACCCCCCTACCACCTAGGTAGTAGATCCTTTCTAGCTAGGTGCGATTATCTCATTTCCTTCGCACAGAGGGATTTAGTCTGATGGCTTCCACATCTTTTCCGAATGTAGCTGGTGATGCCTGTACTCTACAGTCTCAGGGACCGCCCCCCCCCCCACCTTCTTCTCTCTCCTGTTCCTGGTTTGGCGGCTAATGCACCACAGCAAAGTGGCAAATGCAAGGGTCGGCTTTCCGAGACATAGTACCGACACACGAGTGAGACATAGGTAGCCAGCTGGTAGCAAACAGCTTTTCGCCTCTTGAGACCCGCCCGCGCTTTACAAGTCTGCGAACATCGTTGGCTCAATACCAAGTAAAGCAACAGCCTGCGGCTGTAAGACATGGATGTACTGTTTTGTTTCGAATAATAAGGCGCAAATGAGAGGCTCCGTCACAAGAAGGCACTTCCATATATAACCGGGCGTTTCAGGGGTATGAGGTGGTATTGTGACAAAAGCAAGCTGGGCACGGCCATCATGTTGCTGAGGATGACTCTGTGCCTCCCAAAGCTGCCTCTAGCCGAGCCTTCTTTGCCCGGCGCTTCATCTCACGCTTCGAAAGAGGCTGTTCGACCCCTTCCATTGGCTCCGAACCAGTAGATGCTTTCCTTTTGAGGTTATCACCATTGCTGTCCGACTTGGACTTGGGTCCAGAAGCCTTCCCGCCAGCCGGTGCGGCATCTTGTTTGAGAGTTGCTGGTACTCGCCCGCCGTCGACAACGTCGATAATGCCGCGCCAGCTAGTCCGCTTTAATCGGGCCAGGGCTACCACCTTCCTCGATTCTGCGCAGATCGCCTCTTTCCCTAGCTCTTGTGATAAACCCCACACACATGCTAGATTAATCACGTCGAATGGAGCCCGTATGCCCAACGCTTTCCTGGCCTCACTCGATACGATGATACCCCGTCCGCGAGTTGCGCGAATCAGAGCCATTGCATTGCCGATGAGGTTCCGACGGGCTTCGAGCCCGCTCCCGGTGACTCCTGGACCGTAGCATATTTCAAAACGTACACCACGCGCGATGGCGGCAGAAACCATGTTGAATTTGAAGTGATACGGATGCCTGATTGACAAATCCAGCGAGATTATGTCGCATTCTGCATTGGTGCAGGCGTTCAATAACGCTTTCTCATTGGTCGGACGTAAAGCCACGATGTCATAGGCTTGAGCTATGCTTGTAAGACGTTGGTTCTGGGCGGGATCAGAGAGGTGGAGGTTGAGGCGCGTGAGAAGTGTGAGGCTACTGGGGGCATTGCGGGGAAGAGGCGGAGGTGTAGGGTTTGGTAAAAGCTTTCCAGTAATTGTCTGGGAAAGAGCTACGGTGGTGTAGCCGACTAGTTGTCAGGTTAGCTTTTCATGTGGTCATACTCTCACCCGAAAAACGCCTGCTAGATCTTGTGATGCGAGAAGACAGGAAAGACGTACCTTCGGCGAGAAAGTTCAACGTGGCTGAGATCTCTGCATCGCCCGGGTTGTAGGGCACATTTAGATCGTAGAACATGGCGAAGAAGCCAGAGCCTCCAGTCTCGGTATCAGCCTTGCGTGCTAGAGCAGAATGCAAGCAGAGGAGCCGCTCTGGAACTGTCCCAGAAAGGAAACACAAAATTATACGGGTCTATGTTGTTCCGAGTCTAGCCCCATCAAGCTGGACTCATGACAGGAGGTCCCGTGACTGGCAGCGACACATCTGAGCCAAGCCGCATTATCAGCAGAAAAAGGTTGGAAGAGCCCAACTTTCTCCCTGTCTACTTGTACCAGACGATAGCACGGCTGCAACTCTATAAACACCGTTTCCTGTACATCCTTTGCAGCTGTTGCTGTCTGTCGTTCAGGTTTCCCATTCGTCTTGCTTTTGGCGCAATCTCCCGACCGCTTCTCATCCGGCCCTCCCACCGACCCCGCCGTTTTTCGCAAGCTCTGAATATCCAATTGTGGGCTGACTCCAATATCGCTTTCCAGCCGCCATCAACATGGCGCGCGTCTACGCCGATGTGAACAAGCACATGCCTCGGTCCTACTGGGACTATGACAGTGTGAACATCTCATGGGGCGTTCTGGAGAACTACGAAGTTGTCCGCAAAATTGGTATGTTTCCCGGGCTGTCGAAGGTTGGGCATGAATTCAAGAAATGCTGACGGATTCTCACGCTAGGCCGTGGAAAATACTCGGAGGTTTTTGAAGGTATCAACATTGTTAACTACCAAAAGTGTGTCATCAAGGTCCTCAAACCGGTCAAGAAGAAGAAGATCAAGCGGGAGATCAAGATTCTCCAGAACCTGGCAGGCGGACCGAACGTGGTAGCCTTGCTCGACGTTGTTCGAGATAACCAGAGCAAGACGCCGAGCTTAGTCTTTGAATATGTCAACAACACCGACTTCCGGACCCTCTATCCGCGTTTCTCGGACTACGATGTCCGCTTCTATATCTATGAGCTTCTGAAGGCGTTGGATTTCTGTCACAGCAAAGGCATCATGCATCGTGATGTGAAACCACACAATGTCATGATTGACCACGAGAAGCGGAAGGTTTGTGGTATACCATTCCTGTTATAGTACTGTCCGTTGACTCCCTTTAGCTCCGCCTGATTGATTGGGGTCTCGCCGAATTCTATCACAAGGGCACGGAATATAACGTGCGAGTTGCCTCTAGATATTTTAAGGGTCCCGAGCTACTTGTTGACTTCCAAGAATATGACTACTCTCTGGACATGTGGTCGCTTGGCGCTATGTTTGCTTCGATGATATTCCGCAAGGAACCATTCTTCCATGGCAACAGCAACTCTGACCAGCTCGTGAAAATTGCGAAGGTCCTGGGGACTGAGGAACTGTTTGAGTACTTGGACAAGTACGAAATCGAGCTCGACCCGCAGTACGATGAGATTCTTTCCCGCTTCCCCCGCAAGCCTTGGCAATCGTTTGTCAACGCGGAGAACCAGCGCTTCGTCAGCGATGAAGCGATCGATTTCTTGGACAAACTCCTACGCTACGATCACGCAGTAAGTTTCACGCCTAGACTTTCAAAACTCTCCCCAGCTAATCGCCCTATTTAGGAGCGTCTTACCGCTCAGGAAGCCATGGCTCATCCTTATTTTGCGCAAATTAGGGCAGAGGAGGCCGCGGGTCGAGGCAATACCGTTTCATGAGGCGCATGAGCGTCTCTGGCGCCACTTGTTGCCCATATCCCGAGGTTACTATCGTTCTATGTGAACTACATACGTCCTGTTGGTACATATTTCCTGTCTAAGTGGGACGGAAAGGCGGAGTATATCGCAAGAATCTGCGACAAGAAGATGTGGTCGTTCAGGCTTGTTTCGTGCTGGTGTGTACCGAAGTTACAGGCGGCAATGACTGATGGAAACGGACGGAGACGACGACAACGAACACATGACATATATCACCTCTTACACTGGGCATCGAACCCATTTGATCTATCTAGCTGGCGTGTTGGCGTTTTGAACGGTTGGAACTTCCTGTGTTCCCACGTTGTTCAATGCGATTAGACTTTTACGTCTCTTCCCATTTCCCGTCTCCTTATGAGTAGTTCGACCGGTGTCGAGTTCCATCAGCTGTTGCGACTTATATTTCTGTTCTCTGTGTATTCTCAGTGTTCCTCATTGTTACTATGTTCCTTTTGTCTCCCTTGTGGTTTTGATTGCAATTGTCGGGACGGTCCACACCTACTTTATGATCATTGAATGGCGCGGGGTCTACTTTGGCGGTCATCTAATCCACTCATGGTTTGATTCGGTCACTGCATGCTTTCTCTTCGCCCTTGCAATTTTTCTCATAGAAAAATCAAGATGCAGAGCATTCGATATCTCTTTGCTGTCCGAACTGTATTATAGAATCTCTGGTCACGTGCCGTGATCTTTGGCCCGAAACTTCCATTATAACATTTCCCCCCCAGACTTCCGTAAAATGATTGAAGGTCGTTTTCGCTGCCCTGATGAGTCACGAGGCGATTTTGGATGCCGTTGATGCGCTCTGATATTCAGACCCTAGTTCAATCCTCTTTAGACTAACTACACTCTGCCAGTCTTTCCAATCGCACTGCATTACCGGCTTTCTCCCAAGGACCCGCATTGCCAGACTTGATTAGTTCCGCTCTCTGTTTTGCGCCTGGAAATTTAATTTGCCCGCATTTCCCACAACCTCAGACCCCTCCCCCTCCTCCCTTCATTATCGCCATTCTGAGTCATCGGTGGTCAAGATACTTATCAGGCGATTCGTGGCGCGAGCGGCGCCTAGGAGATTTACTCCTCAAATCATATACCGACCCTTTTTCAAAATGGCCCAAGACTCAGCTTCCATGAACCCGAGTAAGTGTGTCGGAGGTAACTAATTCGTTGTGACCGCGTTGGGGAGCTAATATAGTCTTTTCTTCTCCTAGCTGGTGAGCCCACAGGCCCCAAAGTGGACGTTCCTCCGTCGGCCAACGAGCAACAGCAGGGACAAGATGCCGCTGCGCCGAAGGTGAAGAGCGAGAAAGAGCGTACGTCTGTATTCGCGAACCGACCGCCCATTCCCGCCACGTCTGCTGTGAGCATATAGTACTGACAGTCCTGTGTTCGCAATAGTGGAGCGAGAGCGGAAAAAGGCCGAGAAGCTGAAGAAGTTCCAAGAGAAACAGGCAAAGGCAGCGGCTAAACCCGCGGCAGCCAAAGCGGAAAAGAAAGAAAAGGCTCCCAAGGTCGAGAAGGAAAAGACTACCGATGCATATGACCCTAAGTCTATCGAGGCTGGTCGATACCAATGGTGGGAGGAGCGTGACCTCTTCAAGCCTGAATTTGGTCCTGATGGCAAAGTCAAGCCGGAAGGTTACTTTGTTATCCCAATTCCTCCTCCCAACGTGACCGGTTCTCTGCACATGGGACACGCTCTTACAAACGCCCTCCAGGATACGATGATCAGATGGCAGCGAATGAAGGGCAAGACTACTCTCTGGCTTCCTGGTATGGACCACGCCGGTATCTCGACACAAAGTGTGGTCGAGAAGATGCTTTGGAAGAAGGAGCAGAAGACCCGGCATGACTTGGGTCGCCAGGCTTTCTTGGAGAGAGTCTGGGCTTGGAAGCACGAGTATCACGGCAACATCGGGAATGCTCTACGGAGAGTTGGAGGCTCATTTGATTGGACCCGAGAGGCTTTCACCATGGACGCCAACCTATCTGCGGCTGTTACCGAGACTTTCGTGCGCCTACACGAAGAGGGAATCATCTACCGTGCCAACCGCCTGGTCAACTGGTGTGTGGCACTGAACACCTCTCTCTCCAACCTCGAAGTCGAGAACAAGGAAGTTGAAGGACGTACGCTCCTCGATGTCCCCGGATACGACAAGAAGATCGAGTTCGGTGTCCTGACCCACTTCTGTTACGAGATTGACGGCACCAAGGAGAGAATTGAGATTGCTACGACCCGTCCCGAGACAATGATTGGTGACACTGGTATCGCCGTTCATCCCGACGACCAACGTTACAAGCATTTGATTGGCAAAGCTGCCCGCCATCCCTTCGTTGACCGCCTGCTTCCCATCGTTGCTGACGCCGAAGTGGACCCTGAGTTCGGTACTGGTGCCGTGAAGATCACACCGGCTCACGACTTCAACGATTTCAACCGCGGAAAAGCCCATAACCTGGAATTTATCTCCGTCCTTAATGATGATGGTACCTTCAACAAGAACGGCGGTCCATTCGTCGGCATGAAGCGCTTCGATGCCCGGTACAAGGTCATCGAGCTCCTGAAGGAGAAGGGTCTCTATGTGAAGTGGGAAAACAACCCTATGAAGATCCCCCGTTGCGCCAAGTCAAACGATGTCATTGAGCCCATTCTCAAGCCCCAGTGGTGGATGAAGATGGAGAGCCTTGCTGAACCTGCCATCAAGGCTGTCGAAGATGGCGAAATCATTATCAGACCCGAGTCTGCCGAGAAGAGCTATTTCCGTTGGATGCGCGGCATCAATGATTGGTGTTTGTCTCGACAGCTTTGGTGGGGCCACCAAGCACCCGCTTATTTCGTGCAGATTGAGGGTGAGGAAGGTGATGATAGCGATGGTAACCTGTGGATCTCTGGCCGGACTGAGGAGGAGGCTCAGAAGAAGGCTGAAGCCAAATTCCCTGGCAAGAAATTCACTCTGAAGAGAGATGAAGATGTTCTTGACACTTGGTTTTCTTCTGGTCTATGGCCGTTTTCCACTCTGGGTTGGCCCCGCCAAACTCACGACCTGCAGAACCTATATCCCACGTCTGTCCTCGAGACCGGTTGGGATATTCTCTTCTTCTGGGTCGCCAGAATGATCATGCTGGGTATCAAGATGACCGGCAAGGTCCCTTTCAAGGAGGTTTACTGTCACTCCCTGATCCGAGACTCGGAAGGACGTAAGATGTCGAAGTCTCTGGGCAACGTCATTGATCCTCTGGATGTTATGGAGGGTATCAAGTTGGAAGATCTTCATGCCAAACTGCTTACTGGAAACCTTGCCGAGAAAGAGGTTGCCACAGCCACCAAGTACCAAAAGAAAGCCTTCCCCAAGGGTATCCCTGAGTGTGGTGCGGATGCTCTGCGCTTCTCCCTTGTGTCTTACACCACTGGCGGTAAGATTACCGAATATCTTCCCGCGTACCTCGCAGACTACTAACATGGTTTCCAGGTGGCGACATTGCGTTTGACATCCAGGTCATCCATGGATATCGCCGATTCTGTAACAAGATCTATCAGGCTACCAAGTATGTCCTCGGCAAGCTGGGCGACGACTTCAAGCCCCAGCCGACCCCATCAAAGACTGGGAAGGAGTCTCTTTCCGAGCGTTGGATCTTGCACAAGTTCAATGCTGCTGCTAAAGAGATGAACAAGGCTCTGGAAGATCGCGAGTTCTCCGTTGCTGCCTCCACTGTCTACCAGTACTGGTACAGCCAGCTCTGTGACGTTTTCATCGAGAACTCCAAGTCTCTCTTGGCCCCTGAATTGCCGCAGGAAGTTCAGCAGTCCGCCAAGGAGACCCTTTATACCGCCTTGGAGGGCGCCCTGACTCTGATCCATCCCATCATGCCTTTCATTACTGAGGAGCTATGGCAACGCCTGCCTCGTCGTCCTGGTGACAACACCGTTTCGATCATGAAGGCCAAGTACCCTGAGTACCAGGCGGACTTTGATGACGCTGCCGCCGAAACTGCATACGAGCTCATCCTCAACACCTCCAAGGCCATTCGATCCATCCTTGCTCAATACGATGTGAAGACCAAGGGCGATATTATCGTCCAGACTTACGACCCGACCAGCTTCAAGACCGTTTCAGATGAACTCCACATTGTCAAGTCTCTTGGCGGAAAGTCTCTTGGGGAGCTCAGTGTGCTCGGACCTGAGAACACGACTCCTCCATCAGGTTGCGTTGTGGCGCCCGTTGGTGCATCAGCCGCTGTCTATCTTCGCGTGTCGAAGGAAGTGGCCCTCGAGCAGGAAGAGAAGGCCAAGGCTAGCTTGAACAAAGCTCGTGATTCTGTTCGTCGCCAAACCGTCCTGATCAGCGGCGCTGGATGGAAGGAGAAGGCGAAGCCTGAAGTGCGTGAGATGGAAGAGAAGAAACTCCGGGACGCCGAGAGCGAGGTTGCTCGGTTGGAAGAGCAGATTCGTGAATTTGAAAAGCTACGCCTAGAGTAGATATAGGATTAGATTCTGTTTGATTAATGAAAGACATGGATTCTATTTTCTGCCACTTTGCTGTCCTGGTGCTGTTTGCAAGGTGTTTCGTTCTGGTGGTTCTGGTATCGAAGCTTTAGGATGTGGCTTATCGATAAGGATGCCAAGCCCGGTTGCCAAAAGTTTTCCCAACGAACGACTTCTCGACGAGCAAACAGTCTGAACCTTCACCAAGATTCTCTGAACAGTGTATATCGGACTCATCAAAATGCTCCGGGAAGTGTAAGTCTTTTCTTATCTGCATTGATCTTGCAGTTATTCACTCACCCCTTGTTTTGCTATCGGACACCCTAGTAATTCAGTTCTGATTAACAAAAAAATCTCTACCATAGGAAACCCAAGAATCCGCGCACCGCGCGCATCCTCAAAGCCAAAGAGCCTCAGCTTGTTGAAGGCCCGAAGCGGACATTACTGCTCCATGGATCAAAATGCCCGACCCCCCTGCACACCCTCCTCAAGACCTTCCACTCTCTGACCACGCCGCACTCGGTCCTCTTCCACAAGAAAAACGAAAACATCCACCCTTTCGAGAGTGTTGAGAGCATCGAGTTCTTGGCCGAGAAGAATGACTGCGGCATGGTCGTGTTCGGCAGCAGCAACAAAAAGCGACCCAACTGTGTGACGCTCATCCGGATCTTCAATAACAAGGTCCTCGACATGGCTGAAATGCTCCTCCTCCCCAACCCGGATGGCGAAGAAATCCCCGAGATGAACAGGCTTTCCATGCACATCGGAGTTGGGTTGCGGCCGTTGATGCTTTTCGCGGGAAGCGCGTGGGAGGATACAACGTCGACGACACATACCATGATCAAGAGCATGCTTGTGGATCTCTTCAAGGGCGAAGTCGGCGACAAAATTGACGTCGAGGGGTTACAGTATGCGCTTATGGTTGCCGCGGAGGAGCCTACGGCGGGACTGGCGCCCGTTATTCATCTACGGTGGTACAAGCTCGTTACCAAGCGCAGCGGACACAAGCTGCCCCGAGTTGAGTTGGAGGAGATCGGACCCAAGTTTGACTTCAAGATCGGGCGGATCCAGGAGGCTCCTCGTGAGGTTATGAAGGAGGCTATGAAGCAGGGCAAGAGGCCGAATGAGGAGATCAAGACCAAGAAGAACATCGGCATTGACTTGATTGGTGACAAGGTCGGTCGGGTGCATCTTACCAAGCAGGATCTTGGAGGCTTGCAGTTGAGGAAGATGAAGGGATTGAAGCGACGGGCTGGGTTTGAATCGGATGAGGAGGGAGGCGATGTGGACATGATGGATGTGGATGAGGTTTCGGAGGACGAGGGACGGAAGAAGGCCAAGACGGCATGATTTTTCTCTACATCCATCTTCAATGTTTGGGATTGATTATCTGGGCGTTTTAGGGGTTGTATCTAGTTCTACAGAAGGAATCTACTTGGTAGCATCAAAATGGGAGTTATCCACACGTGACCATGACGTTTTCTGAAAGTCTTCGGCGGTCGACCCTCGACTTTTCGGCTGCAGCTCACATGCCGAGGATCTTTGACCCCCCGTCGTCGCCGATACAAGCCTACTGGAAATGCCGCCCCGCAGACCCGTTTCCTGCCTCCAGAGTATTCCTTAAAAGAGCTTCTTCACCTCCAATCGCTGCTTTGACTTTTGTCTCACCCTGATGCTCCCTGTCGATCCGGGTGCTATCCTTCGCCGGAACTGAGCTCTAGTCAGCTGCCGAGGTTCCGCGCATTCTGCGGTATACAAACGAGTAACTGCCACTACTACTTAGTACATCAACCAACCGACCGCCATGGATTTTCTCGTGGTATGGGAAATTCGAGTCTATGCTGTCAAATGGGCACCCAAGAGCTAAATAATGGTTTCCCCAGGCCCTGCAGGAGTTGCTGCCCCGACTGGACACACTGGTCACGAACCCCGACCTGGCGCCGCTGCTGTCGCTGGTGAAGGGTATTCGCAATGGCGCAGTCTACGGCGCCAAGGTGCGGTTTCCGCATGCGCTGGTGTATGTCTAATACTCCAGACTCTGTGATATGTGCGCAAGTGCTAATATGATGGTCTGTCACATAGAATGATCTTCCTTTTCCGGTCTGGAACGTAAGTTTGCTCCCCGCATCCGCAGGCCCTTCCCGGACCTCCGTCGCAGCTTATTCTAACATACGTGTATGCATACAGAATACGCGAAAAAGTCAAGCTCGTCCTCAAGGCGACTCGCCAACATGCCCGGAATCTTGCCACGTTCTGCCTGATATACAAGAGTTCCATGCTCCTTCTGCGCAACGTTAACCCGGCCAGCGCCGGAAAGGAAGGCCAGTACGATAGTTTCTTCGCGGGGTTGCTGGGTGGTTATGCGGTTTTCGGGCGGCATAAGTCGAGTATCACGCAACAGGTATGGCATACGTGGTTGGGCGTTTGAGTCCCGTATCAGGGGAGAGGGGGGAAGTCGACGCTGACGTATCATTAGATCGTGATATACATTTTTGCGCGCGTGATGCTCGCCTTCGCTAAGCTCTCCGTCCAACCGGATATACACCCATTGTCTTCGCTTATCACCCCAGAGGTTCGGGGACACATTGAAAGCAATGCCTGGGCTGTCTTTGCCTCCTTAAGCTGGGCGTTCGTCATGTACCTATTCCGCTGGCATCCGGAGACATTGATGTCCAGTCTGCGGAGTAGCATGGTTTACATGTATGATTCCCCTTGCTTTCCCATTTCGCGGGATATTGTCATTCTTGCTAACTGGTTTTACAGATACTCCGACTCAGACCACTGGGATTCCTTCCGCAATTTCCTTGTCCACAATAAATAGACGAATCCCAAATTCCGTTGTCCGGAACGAACCACAGTGTGCATTTTTACTCTCTTGGGATGATAAGACCTCCACAACTACAGATCTGGGGCTATGGCGTTTAGAGCGGGCGCATATTTTTTTATCGGTCACTGCCTTGGGTGTCACCTCGCGTTTATCCGTATCATCCTTACTTTGTTGTTCTTAATAGACCAGAAATGGCCATGTTTAACCTGGAATGTTGATCCCATCTCGCTGGTCGATGGGAAGATCAAAACGCCCCATGGTTTCTTTGGTGCGGATGCTCAATAAATACGGGATGTCCTGTCGGATGCCTGTCCTTCCTCGTGACATGAACGCCCACAAGCCATGAAAATATTGCCATACACCACATGTATTATAGGTATATCGCTAACAGGAACCCTGTAATTCTCGATCCGAGCTTTATAGAGTATTACAAATCTAGTGCCCTCCCCTGGTATCCATGGATATCACCCCTCTTTACACGCCGGCGCATGTGTCTAAAGCTTACTCTTGGGCTCAACCAGCTTCTCAACGTCCACAAACTGGTAGTAATACTCCAAACTCTCCGGGTTCAAAAGCGTACCCGACGCCTTGATCTTCTTCCCCGAGACAATCTGTTTCACGGGCAATTCGACCTTTTTCAGGTTCACCGTTGTCTATATCCTCGTACGTCAGTCTGTCCCGCCGCCAACCACGTAATTCCCAAGGCCTGTCGCAAACTCCGGCCCAGGCAGGAAGAGGAGAAAAAAAGGGGAGAGAGACGAGAAGAGAAGAAAATCTACATACCGGAATCTCCTTTGTCTCAAAGACATACTTCGGCACATGGCGCGCACTCAGCGCCCTCCGAATCGCTTCCTTCACGCGTCCCACTAGCTCTTTCGAAAACCGGTACCCAGGCCGCATAAGCAGGAAGAGCATGAGGGACTCGTCAGAGTCCTGCGGCCGTCTCTGACCCAC
Source organism: Aspergillus egyptiacus (assembly GCA_025688805.1). Taxonomy (NCBI): domain Eukaryota; kingdom Fungi; phylum Ascomycota; class Eurotiomycetes; order Eurotiales; family Aspergillaceae; genus Aspergillus; species Aspergillus egyptiacus. Next base: position 104,054 of record MU628474.1, on the reverse strand, counting down.
GCAGAGCGAGTCCGCGATCTCGGTCGCGAACTGGGTCTCGATCACGTTGTAGATTTCGGCGGAGCCGAAGCGGATTCCTGATGGGTTGAGGACGCCGTCTGAGCGGCCGAGGAAGAAGACTTGCTTCGTGGTTGGGTGGATGGAGATGAAGTCGCCGTGGGTCCAGACGTCTAGTTGCCATAGTTAAGGCTAGGTTGGGGATGGCATGAGAGGGAAGAAGGAAAGGGGTATGGACGTACTGTCAAAACGGGAAAAATAGGAATCAAAGTATTTCTTTGGCCCGTCTTCCCCAAGGAACATGACTGGCATAGTGGGGAAAGCGGCTGTTGCTACTAGTTCTCCAGGGACACCGTCGGGGACGGGTGTGCCCTTGACGCCGGAGACGCCTTCATCGGCCTGATCGTAGACTTCGACGGGGATACCGAGCGGGAGTCCCTGGCATCCGCCTAGGTATAGAGGAGTGAGGGGGTTTTCAAGCCCAAAGCAAGCGGCTAGGTCTGTTCCGCCGGATATGTTGGCCAGCTGCGCGTGTGCAGGGAAGCCGTAATCGTAGAACCATTCGGCGAGGGACTCTGGGAGGACCATTCCGGTGCTAGTGACAATGGAGAGATTGGTGAGGTCCGTTTCTTTGCGCGGTGAGATTTTGTTCTTGCGCAGTTCGTGGAGGTAGCGCGGGGATGTGCCGAAATGCGTGACTTTGTATTTGCCTAGGAGGTGGATAAGAACTTTGGCATCGGGAATGAAGGGGCTCCCGTCGTAGAGTATTGCGCGACCGCCGAAGAGAAGGCCTGATATCGCGGATAGGTACATGATCCAGCCGGTTGTTGTGTATTGAAGCGTGACGGAGTTTGGTCCGTGGCCGCGGTGTAAGCGGGCCTCTTTGTTTGAGTTGAGGATGTAACCGCCTACACCGTGGACGATGGGCTTTGGTTTGCCGGTTGTGCCAGAGGAGAAAGCTACCAGGAATGGGTCGCGGAAGTTGACGCGGACAAACTCGAGCTTGTCGGAGGGCGCGGTGGCTAAGAGCTGAGAGAGCGGTTGGGCCTTGGGGACGCTGCTCACGTCGACTGGACGGTCAGAGAATCGTGACAGAGTTACTACACTTTTGAATTCCGGGACATCTGCAAGTCCCTTGACGACATCCGTGATCTTTGGCCGCAGATCAATGTGCTTCCCGTTATAGACGGCAGCGTCGTCGAAGAAAACATACTTCGGTTTGATCTGGACAAGGCGATCCAGAATCCCCTTGACGCCGGTATCGGTAGACGCTGAGGAGAAGAGAGCGCCTAGGGCCGTGGTAGCTAGGAAAACGACCAACGTGTCGATGCTGTTGCTGGCGACGATGGCAATCCGATCTCCTTTCGTCACGCCCACGGCTTTCAATGCTTGCAGAAGCTTCCCTGTCCGCTGCCTCAACTGCGACCAAGTAATGCTTATAGCGGGCTCTGAGGCGCCCTCACGGACTTGAGTCGCTACCACTTTGCTATCTTCTTTTCCGGTCGTGGTGACGAAGTGAGAACCATCGGCTGCCTTTTCAGCTGTGAAGAGCATATTCTCGGCGAAGTTGAGCCGTACGCCCTCAAACCATCTAGGGATACTATCGATACGGGCAGATTCATCCACGACAGTACTGTATGTGCCTTCGTGGATAACGGGAAAGTATTTCCAGGCAAAGTCCCAGAAGGCAGCGCGGTTCTTGACCGACCAAGTGTAGAGATCATAGTACGTCTGAAATTATCAGCAAGTACTGATTGTGATCGTTTAATATAATATCTCACCGGAAAGCTGAGCTGCTTCTCCTGCTCCAACTTTTGTTTAAACGCCCACATCTGAGTGGACTTAGGGTTTGGGTGCTCCCATAGCTTGCGGGGAATGTCTGCTGCAGACGCCATCTCGTTGTTTGCAGGTGGATTAGAGGAGGGAATACTCAACGACTTCAAACGTGTGTTGTGTTCTTGGAAGCTCGCTGACCCTTCCGAGGATAATCCTTTGTATCACCGCCAGAGTGGGTGGGCCGTATATGGGCCTCGGCTTGAACAAGCAGCATTGCGGGGAAATATAACGGGGAAGCCAGACGGCTTCGTTCCCCGGTCCCCGCAGTCGATTCGTTAGAACTTATCGGAAGGACGCGACAGCTTGCAGATATCCCGTTGTTTTCTTGTCCCCGCTGTATGTGTTTGTGATGCAGGACTAGCCGAATTCCGAGATTCTCGTTTGTTGGCTGCTCCTCGTAGGCACCTCTCCTTATAACAAACTTCAACGTAAAGGTGCGACAAGTTGTGTATCCGGTCTCTTAAGGATTATGCTGAATCTTGAAGAATCCTAGTATTTTAGTAATGAAAGATTCTAGGGGGTAACGGGATCGTTGTTAATACTTTGGAACGTACATGTTCCTTTGGAAGAAGCATAGGCAAGCCCACAAAAACTTATTATCAACAAAGGCTTCTTTGGCCTCAAGGTCTGTGGTTCCGTCCATTATTAAGGATGAGGCTTAGGACGATATAGGAAAAGCAGTGGAAATCTGTAAGTGGACGAAGAGGCATCATATTTCAGTTGACTTGGATGAAAAGGTTGTAGAAATAGCAGAAGTGATGGATGAGTGATGTTAGGTGTTGTGGTTTCGTCGAGTTCGTTTTGGCCGTGGAATGGACGCCATGGGAAATTCCCATGTTGACCCCATTCAACTATACCTCTGTCAGTATCTACTTAGTACAGCCTCCTTGAAACACGATAAGCAAACTGCTTTATATGACAATGTGGCTCCAAGTGAGTATTCTTCTTGGCTCACCAGAGTCTACATATACTAGGTTGTGAAGCTGGAAGTATAGCAATAAATACAATTTCCACCCACCAGCTACCAGAATTTACATTCAAGCCAGATTAGACTCTCTCTCAATCAGGATACTCCGGTACCAAGCAATCTGAGCCATGTCTGCCTGTAACATGGTACTCCTCCTCGCAGCTGCATAAATGCACACAACAACCTCGATCATAACCATACTGCCCACAGGTACAGGCTACTGCTCATGAAAGTACGCCTCAAAGACATTTCCGTTCGGGTCACTCCTCAAGTAAATCCTATGTCTCAGCTTCGTTTGGGATCATCTTCGGCCCAAGGGTTCTTCCAGACTTAATAGCACCCTCAATCATCCCATCAACCTTCTCGCGGGTAGGGTTATTTAGAGAGATAACCGCTTGAGTTGATGTTTTGGCATCCAATCCATCTTGACAATACAACAAATTCATCAGCAAAGTTCTGGTTGAACATGGCCCAATGCTCGTGGGGTTCGGGTTGAAAATTTGAGAGCTATCCCTTCTCCAATGACAACTAGTGAGATCGACTTGAGCTTGTTACGTATGACTGCAGTGAAAAAGGGATGATGGAAGAAATCGGCGAAGAAGATGAGATTGCTGCCTAAGAATGAGACTCAGGCACGAAGACAAGACAAAGCAAACAAACAGTCAGCATCAGGCAGGATTTCTCCAACTCTGCAAACCTTCTCCTCTCTGTTGGCCTCTTAGTGATTCTTTATTCTTCTGTTTTTGTATATACTCTTCTGTAAATAATTTTTCTGTTCACGAGGGTGACCCAGAAAGTGATGGCCTCGCCCTCGACGTCCGAGATCCAAATGCAACGGATCAAGCCTCAGGGTACACCACTTCCGGAGCATAAGCCCGCACAATGCGAGACCGAAGCTCCAGAACCGGCTGCGATGGCGGAATCTCGCAGCAAGTGGAGGATTACTGCGATTATGATTGCCTTGGCTGTAAGTCATCTCAGATAATGGAACCTAGTGTACCACCAGGTGGGCAGTTAGGGCTATTCTGATACCGCGTCCAGTTGGCCTTATTCATTTCCGCACTGGACCAGACAATCGTAGCGACCGCCTCTCCGACAATTGCAGCAGATTTACACTCTGGTGGTGGATATGTCTGGATTGGCGGTGCTTACCTGCTTGGTAATGCGGCCAGCGGCAACATCTGGGCCAATCTGTCCGATATCTGGGGACGGAAACCGATCCTTCTCTCGGCTGTTGCACTGTTCTTTATCTCGTCTATAGTCTGCGCAAAAGCCGTCGATATGACCATGTTGATTGTTGGTCGCAGTATCCAGGGCGTTGCTGGTGGCGGGCTCATCCAGCTCATCCTCATTACTATTTCGGATTTGTTCAGCGTCAGGTAAGAACACTTCGTCCGGCTTTTGGGCCTGGTCAGCTCATGAATGTAGACGGCGGAGCCTGTTTTTGGGACTTACAGAGAGTATTTGGACCGTTGCAGGGGCGCTGGGTCCTATTCTCGGCGGCTCTTTCACCGAGACTCTCTCCTGGCGGTGGATCTTCTGGATCAATCTTCCAGTGTGTGGCACGGCTTTTGTGCTTCTCATCTTCTATCTGAATGTCCACAACCCGAGAACACCGTTTGTTGATGGAGTCAAAGCCGTGGACTGGTTTGGTAGCTTCTTCATCCTGGCTATCTCCGTCATGGTCCTCCTCGGCCTTGACTTTGGCGGGGACACGTTCCCCTGGGATAGCCCCAAGGTGATCTGTCTGATCGTATTTGGCTCCTTGATGTCAATCGCTTTCATCTACAGTGAAAAACGCCTGGCCAAATACCCGCTGATGCCACTTCATATCTTCAAAAGCCGCTCCAACATCGCTTGCTTCCTGGTGGTCTTCACACACGGTTTTGTAAGCTCACCAGCTTCACCAATACCGGAAGTAACTGACCTCGATTGCAGGCCTTCCTAGGCGCAGAATACTACCTCCCCCTATACTTCCAATCCGCCCAAGGAAAGACCCCCTTCCACTCAGGCCTCTTAATCCTCCCCTTCATCCTGACCGAATCCGTCGCCGGCCTCTCCGTCGGAATCATCATCCACCGCACCGGCCGCTACCGCGAAGTAATCTGGCTAGGCATGGCGCTCGTCACGCTCGGAACAGGCCTGTTCATTAACTACACAACACTCTCCCCCCTGGGCAAGATAATCGGCTACCAGATCGTCACAGGTTTTGGCTGCGGCCTCCTCTTCTTTCCGCCCCTGCTCGCCCTGCAAAACAACATCCCCCAGCGGGACACCGCAGCGGCAACCGCGACCTTCGGGTTCGTCCGCAACGTTGCGATGGCCCTTTCCGTTGTTTTGGGTGGCGTTGTCTTCCAGAATAGCATGCGGATGCGGAGATCTCACCTCGCTCAGGCGGGTCTGTCGGAAACATTACAGGCGGAGTTCACGGGTGCTGAGGCAGCCGCGAATGTCCTGGCCGTTAAGGATATGGAGGGTGAGGTTGAGCGGATGGCTGTCAAGGGGGCCTTTGCGTGGAGTATTCGCAATATTTGGATTCTGTATACGGCGCTTGCGGCCGTGGGGTTGTTGGCCAGTCTGTTTATTACGAAGAGGCAGCTAAGTCGAGAGCATGTGGAGATGAAGACGGGGTTGAAGGAGAAGAAAGAGGAGGAGGTGCAAGTGCAGGAACGGGGTGGTTCCAGCGTGTGATGTTACATTCATCGCAGCAGGCAGAGCACTTGATTTACTAGGTCTGGGACATATTTATGTGATGGTTAGGAAGCACTCAGTAAGTAATTGCATGTTGTAGATACATATCATATAGTCAATAATAAGCGCTGTATATCCAGTGGTATACACTGAGTACCCGACAGTTTCTTAAACATATAGCAAAGAACGGACAGCAGGATACAACTAATTCCAAGCCGTCACAAGGACTCTTTTCACGTCGGAATCTTCAATATAATAAGGACCTGCACCACCATCCTCTTCCACTCAATCTTCCAGATATAGCCAAGCAACGCCCGATAAATCTCCCGATACTATGGCCAGAACCCCGCGAGTCCCCAATCGAGCAAGACAAGCGTCCCGTCAGAGCCCACAACCATAATTCCCGGGCGGAGATCCCCATGCGCAAAGTCAACCCCGTGGCCCTTGAGCTCCCGAACCGTCAGATACAGGACATACTCACCGAGCCAGAAGCGCGAGTCGGGCTTGTCCTCTTCCCGCTCGAATGGCTCCTTCGGTAGCCGGTCCCGCAAGGCTTGGACCAGGCCATCGTTGAAGGCTGCTTCTAAGTCGTATGGTCCGTAGCCTCCCTCGAAGATTCAATGGCGGCACGGTGACTCGTAAGTCTCCTTTTATGCTGCGCATCTGGCATAGGTAGTCACGTAGTTGGTGATTGATGTTATCCTTTGGGATTCAGATGCCCGGTCCCACCGCGCTTGCAATGGTTCTCCTTCGTAGTATGACATGAAAATGTAGTATGTCCCATCGAGGATGTAGGCGCTTAGCAAGTTCATGTTGGAATTGAGGTGCATGTGGCTATGAGATGCATAGCCTGTGCTTCGGCTACCCAGGTAGGCAGCGCCGCTTGCATAGGTACTTAGCTACCGTGTCGTTGTGGACGAACACGACACGGGCTCCCTTTTCGTTTCGGCAGGAGTTCTCTGCTGTCCTGAGGTCTTGAGTGGCCAAGGGCAATGCTTAGAGGCCCGATGGTTTCAAAGTAGAGGAGACGTGGTTCAGGGCGGTTTGCTTCTGAGTTCTTGTAGTTCTTCTGCCTTCTCAGCGGAATCTTGAGTGTTACCTCCAGGCAAAACTCTTCCACATGAGCCTTGCTGTCTTACTAATTGACTGCCGCTGGTTTCCGGCTGCATTTTAAGCTGTGCCTTTTTTTTTTTCAGAGGTACAACTCTACTGACCTTCATCTCTTTCCTCGTTCACTACCTACTCAGTCAACCGACCATGGTGTCTCAAGAATAAACTCATGCCAGCTGATTGGATCATGGAACAGACATGCCCAGGGTGGGACTTTGACAACCAACGCCATGTGCTCATGCCACCGTCTTGATGAAACCATGCTGCAGCCACATACGCAGGAGATACTCTACCGCTGGAGTCGTTACATCAGATGTAGCATACGAGTATGACATTCATGTTTGGTTCGCCTCTCGCACGCTGATATAAGCTTGGTCTTGCTTGTCGAGCTTACCGCGACATTGGCAGCAGCCAGAGTCAGAAAATTCATACTGATCAAACCAAACTGTGTCTGCTTAAGTCTTGCAATCCAACATGACAACACAGGGAGACCTCACTCACCAAGCAATCAGCTCTTACTTCATCGGACCTGGGGCAGAAAACCTCGACGAGTTCCAGGCAAACATTGTCACCATTCTATCCAAGCTTCGAGAAGCTCGACAAAACTACTTGCCTCAGCCAGAGGTAAGCCACTGGCGCTCAAGGCCGAAATGAGTGAGTTCTGTCGTCTGACCTTAGCAGGGTAAAGAATTCATTCCACAAGCGGTCAAGGACACCAAGGAGTTTCAACGCCTTACGGCACGGTTCAAAAATGCGGTCGGTAAAGCAGCTGAACTGCTGGGTCAGAAATCCGTACCATTCTGGTCCCCTCGCTACCAGGCGCACATGTGTACAGATTTGAGCATGGTGTCGCTTCTTGGCTACTTCATGACAATGCTCTATAATCCCAACAATGTGGCTATTGAAGCGAGTCCCTTCTCTACTGCCGCCGAGATCCTTGCTGGAGAGCAGCTGTGCCAATTGCTGGGCTATAATAACAAGGCCGGTGTCCGGGATTTGCCTAGGGGTTGGGGGCATATCACCTGTGATGGGACAGTAGCAAATCTTGAGTCTATCTGGGTGGGTGAGTTGAATTTCCCCGTTCTTTATATATATAAATAATGACTAAAATGCGTCGTAGCCCGAAACCTGAAGTTTTACCCCTTATCTCTCCGTCAAGCCATCAAACAAGGTCGGCTTTGGTTTGCTGCAAAGGACTTCTATGTTCGGACATGTTCAGGGGCAGACAAAAATTTCACAGACCTCTCCACGTGGGAGTTGCTGAATCTCAGGCCTGAAACAGTCCTGGATCTTCCGAAGATGCTGAACGATAAATACGGCGTGTCTCCCACGTTCGTTGAAGAGGCTCTAGATAAGTATAATATCCAGTCCATCGGCAAGGACAAGCTGGAGCTTGCTTTCCAAATTGAGAAGCCTATCCGGTATTTTCTGACCAGTACCCGCCACTATTCGTGGCCTAAAGGAGGTGGTAAGTCGTCTCGGGTCTCGTACTCCTGCAAACAAGTCATCCTAACCAAGCCTAGCTGTCGCAGGCATCGGCTCTGAAAACATGGTGGGAATCAAAGTCGATGCAGAGGCACGAGTGGACCTAGTGGACCTTGTGGCTAAGCTCGAGCAATGTCTGCGCGAACAGCAAGCCGTATACGCTGTGGTCGCCGTGATCGGATCAACAGAAGAAGGAGCAGTCGATCGCCTCAGCGAGATCCTGAGGATCCGGCAACGTTTCCAAAAGAGAGGATTATCCTTCCTTGTCCATGCGGATGCGGCATGGGGAGGGTATTTCGCTTCTATGCTTCCCCGCAAATTGATGATGCAGGAGGCTGACTATGATCCGTTAAAGGGGGTTGAGACTGGGGACCAGGGCTTCGTTCCTGACTTGAGTTTGAAGATTGAGACCCAAGGAGACCTGCTAGCCGTGAAGTGCGCCGACTCAATTACAATTGACCCTCACAAGGCTGGATACATTCCGTATCCAGCTGGTGCCCTTGTGTATCGTGATGAGCGAATGCGGTATCTCGTGACGTGGACGAGCCCTTATATCGGAAGAGGTTCCTTGACCAATATTGGGATCTACGGAGTGGAAGGGAGGTCAGTATCAGTCTGAGTAGGTTATTTAATGACGACGCTGACGATATCATAGCAAACCAGGCGCAGCGGCTATGGCGACATGGCTGTCTAACCAATGCATCGGGTTGGATGAGACCGGATATGGGGCGCTCCTCAGTGAAGCCACCTTCACCTGCACTCGAGTGAGTTACGGCCTATCCCTACTTTCGAAATAGTGGCTAATCTGGTCTAGCTTGCTGCTCACTGGGCAGCGATGACCACAAGTGACGACTCCTTTATCTGTGTTGCCCTGAATCGATTGCCGTCAGAGGTGAATGGGGGCGATGTCGAGCGGGAAAAGAAATTCATCCGAGAGGAGATCTTGCCTAAAACCAACAATGAAATTATGGAGAATGACCCGGAAAAGCACACGATGACCTTGCTTCGGGCTCTGGGGTCCGACCTGAACATCAACGCCTTTGCCCTCAACTGGCGATACGAAGACGGTCGGCTGAATGACGACATTGAAGAAGCAAACTACTTGATGTTGTACGTGGTAAAGAAACTCTCCATCAGTTCACCAAACGAGGACCCGATGACCAAGCGCTTGTACCTGACCTCGACGGAGTTTAAGCATAAGGACTATGGGCTCTGTGCGGATCTTTTCATGGATCGCCTTGGGATAAGCCGCTCTCGCCAGAATCTGATGGTTCTGCGCAACGTCGTCATGAGTCCCTTTCCCACAGAGCACGAATTGATCGATGATATGGTCAAAGAGTTCCGAACCACAGTCAATGAGGCAGTTAACGTATGTATATCCATAGAGAAGTTTCTCGACCATGCTAATGGATCAGGTCTGCCGTGACCGTAATAAGATCAAGCCGGATATCCATCGGTTCTATATTCAAGGAACGAACGAATTATTCCTCATCTACCGGCCACGCTTCCAGGAAGCTCGGTTTCGCCGTCAGCTTATCCTCAAGGCCAGGCTCACGAGGCCTGACTTTGAGAAATACATCAAGGCCAAGGCAGGTGGAATTGTTTATATCAACACAAGCCAGGAAACGTGTCTTGAGACCTTGTTAAATGAAGTCAAGAACCACGGAGAAGCTTGGTTCCAAGGAAACCTGTTTGACGCAGCTGGGTTTGTTTGCAGGCACCTCACTATTCTCACCGATGGCTGATTGCTCGTATCTAGGGCCGTTCAGCAGAACGTAAACGTCTGCGTCACCAGGGTGATCAAGAACCGCTCCCTGAACGCCCGAAACCGCGAAGCTGAATACCCCAACAGCTTCATGCCCTTCTACCTATACGGAGTGGGCTCGCAGATTCACATCTCCCACGTTCTCCTCAAGGCTCCTAACATTGAGCTTGGTGCCGCGAACGTCAGTTTGGAGTTAGATTTCCCCCTCGAAGAGGAAGAGCTCTCCCGAGGAGCGATCCTCTGCTTCACAGGTACCCCAGAAGCGCCAATGCAGCCTTTTCCAACCAAAGGCGCCCAAAGCTCGACCGATTTTTTCTTCCGCCCCGGACAGAAATTCCAAGTCAAGATCTGGCGCGATCTCAAACGGGCGGAGGACAGTGGACCGCATCTACTGCCGGACTCCATTGAGGATTTCGGACCAGAGCTTGCATCGGGGACGATCTGGTTGAAGAGCGAGGTTCTTATGGATGCGGATGAGATTAACAAGGATCCTTTTGACCAAGGAGGAGCAGAAGATGAGCAATGGCGCGAGTTGTTCAAGGAGATTGTGAGTATTGACCAGTGAGAACCTAGCTGGTGGGCAGCGGGCTACAAACATATATATAGTATGCCCCTGTGGGGGATTCATTGAGTAGCAATGATTCATTGCAATAATAATACTATTAAAACTGTAAGCCATGGAGGTATATGGTCCAGTATCAAGAATATCAGCTACCACTAACAGACCACATATCCATATCCATGATGGATAGATATACTTCGTAGTTACGGCAACCAGCGATGGCCCCAGTCGGCGACTCCCGAAGCAGCTCTCCAGCCGCTCCACCTGCAGCTCTCCATATAAACGTCCTTTTATCTCCTCACCACCATCGACTATTATTCAATCTCACCTACCTCCATCCAACTCGAACGAACCCAATTGCGCCTCACAAAATGCCACCTCCAACCCTCGTCTCTTCCCCCACGCTAACTCTCACCCCCGAACCACTAACGCGCGAATCCTTTGCCCCCTTCGGCACCGCAATCATCCCTCCTCTCCCCCGCACCGCAACCACACCTCCAACGCCTCTCTCCTCACACCCAAAACACGCCCTCATCCCAGCGCCCGTCGCCGCAAACCAGCTCTCCGCTCTAAAATACAGCCCCATCTCCCCGCTGACAAATAACTACGCAAAATGCCCCAGCGGCATTCCCGCCGAAGCGCGGATGAGCATGTTCAGCTGCTTTCCCCGCCAGCTGCGAACCACCACCAGCAGCAGCACAGAAGGCAGGGCGAAAGCTAAAGTACCAAGACAAGTCTTCGACGTGACCATTCTTGAGCGCCATCCCTACACAACGCAGACATTCACCCCGCTCGGCCTGTCAGATTCGGCCTCAAATGCTGAAACATACTACCTCGTCATCGTGGCGCCCTCGTTAACCGGACAGGTCGAGAAAGCGGTCGCAGAGTCCGGAGAGAGCGTCGAGGTCCGCGATCCGCCGGATTTGAGCAGACTGAAGGTCTTCCGGGCAAGGGGTGGACAGGCCGTTACGTACGGGGTTGGAACGTGGCATGCGCCGATGGTGGTTGTTGGGGAGCAGAGGGTGGATTTTGTGGTTGCGCAGTTTGCGAATGGGGTTGGGGAGGAGGATTGTCAGGAGGTTTGTTTTGGGAGGTCTGAAGGAGATGGGGAAGGGATTGTGGTTGATTTGACGGAGATGACGGAGAATGGGAAAAAAGAGGAGGCGAGGGCGGGAGCGAAGCTTTGAAGCCAGATCATTATGCGAGAGGACTGGAATTGGTATTATCAGCAAGTGTACTATACATGCACATACATAATAGCGTAGAATGGATGGATGGTCAAGAAACCTCAGTGCTAAGCGGAATCCCATCATCAGGAACATTCCCGCGCACGCTGCGTGCCAGCTCAAGCGTCTCCTTAGGCAAGCCCGCTAACTGCGCGACCTTCAACGCATGCGATTCCCGATTCACCCCCTTCCTCAGCCGATGTACGAATGAGAACGACCCCGAAGCCGTCTCCTTCACGTCCGTGCAATACCTCCCCAGCGCCGGAAAGTCATGCGTCATATCAGCCAGAGCGTGGAAATGCGTCGCGAACAGTGTCCGGCACTGATTCCGATAGTGCAGATGATGCAGACACGCATAGCTCACCGCCGTTCCGTCTCCGGGCGTCGTGCCGCGCCCGACCTCGTCCATGATGACGAAGGACTGCGGCGTCGCCTGCTTGAGTATTGCAGCTGTTTCGAGCATCTCGACCATGAACGTTGACTGATCGCGGAAGAGATCATCCGCGGCCCCGATTCGACTGAAGATTTGATCGACGATGCCGAGTTCCGCGTAGTCGGCCGGAACGAATGACCCGACCTGGGCAAGGATCGTGATTAGAGCGTTCTGCCGCAGGAAGGTGCTTTTCCCGGCCATGTTGGGCCCCGTGATGAGCCATATGCGCTCGGATCCGCCGAGGAAGCAGTCGTTGCTGACGAAGCGGCGGCCCTGTTCTTCCAAGCCGAGTTTGACAGTAGGGTGTCTTCCGCCGACGATCTTGTGCGAGGTGCCCTGGTTGACGACGGGGCGGATGAGGCTCTGTTCCTCGGCGAGGGTGGCGAAGGAACAGGCGACATCGAGCTCGTCCATCACGGCAGCGTTGCGGCGAATTTTCACGAGGTTGAGGATGGCTTCGCGGCGGAGGCTTTCAAAGATGGCTTGCTCCTCTTGGCGGATTTGGAGCTTGATTTGGTCCATGCGGCCGCCGAGTTCGGTCCATGCCGGTAGGTAGAAGGATCTAGTGGATTTCGTGGATGAGACGTTTCTTGTTACGCCTAGTTCTTCAAGTTGCGTTTGCGTCACTTTGGCGCCTTTGACGTGGCAGATGTGGCCGAGGCCGGGGGTCCACTTGAGTGTTAGGGCTGACGAGCCTACCGAGTCACGGAGATGTTGTGTGAGGTTGGTCTTCTCGTTCTGGAGCTCTTCGAGTGTCTGGTGGAGTTCTCGAAGCGCCGGGCTGGCATCCCGTCGCATAATCCAAGTCTCAACCATGGCGGAATCGTCTGCTGCTGCCGAGCGATCTGTGGTCTTCGCCCTGACTTTCTTCGGCAGAGATTCCAGATCGCTTGGCATGCCTTCGTTCAGGGTGACTTCCTGGGCGAGGATGGCGGCTTCTGCCGCGGTGTTCTCCTCAATCCGCTGCTTCTGAAGTATGCCTTCTTCATCGATTGCCGATAAAATTTTGTCGGCTAAAACGGTCGGCCCGTCTAAGTAAAGCCGGTCCCTCATTGTTCGGAGAGTCCGCAGAGAGGACCGCAGGTTGTCTGCATCGTCCGCCTCGCCACTCTCTCTATTTGATAACAGTCGTTTCACCTCCTTTGAAGCTTCTATAGCCCTAGACAGGCAGATCAAGTCATCTGGATCTCCCCTCCCCAGTGTAAACTTCTGAACCAAGCGCTGGGCGTCGTAACTGCGCTTTAGAAGCTGAACAAGACTCTCCCGCAGCTCGCTATCCTCGATAAAGGCCGAAACCAGATCGAGCCGCTCGTTGATAACGGTTATCGAGGTCGACGGAGAGGTCAGACGGTCTCGCAGCAGTCGCGCTCCGCTTTTAGTCGACGTTCGCCGCACAGCATGGAGCAAGCTACCCTTCCCAAAGCCGTCCCGCGCCGTTTCAAGGATTTCAAGTCCTCTGAGACTGTTACGGTCAATACTCATTGACTCGTCTAGGTGTCGGCGACGAGGTGGTTGCAGTTTCATGTTGAGACCCAGCAGTTTGACCCGTATGTACTCGAGCAGAGTATAGCCCGCTGCCACCTCCTCCTGGGTAAAAGTTTCGATAACCTCGGACGAGAGCGGCGCTTCCAGCATGGAAGTCCACTCTGACATGGGCGAGATCTCCTCGGGGTATTGGAAGAAAGTCATTAGACGATGCTCGTGTCCAATGAGCAGCTGCAATTCTTGTGCGACGAGCTCCTGCAGCCGTTGATCCACCAGAATCTCCCGAGCACCTATTCTTGCAATTGCCGATGGAAGCATTTGCGCAGTCGTAGATTGGGTAAAGAAGTCACCTGTGGACAGGTCCAACCAGGCCAGGCCTACACTCTGGGACGCGGTGGTAAGGACATGCTGCTGCGAAGATAAATTTTCGCGGCTTGTAAAGTCCCTTATCGATGACGGATCCAGGTAGATTGCCATCAAAAAGTTATTTTCACACGGATCCATGAACTTTTCATCAATTAGGGTACCTGGCGTGATGACACGCGTTACTTTCCGGTCGAATAGAAGGCCGCCGGCGCGTACCTTCTCTGATTCGTTTGCAAATTCCTCGCTAATCGCGACATACTTGTTAAGATCTTGGACAAGGATTTTCAAGAAGCGGTCCAGTTGGAAGAAAGGGAACCCTGCCATGGGAACCGGACCGGCACTGGTCTTCTTAGAGGCAAGCTTGATATTTAGCAACGGGGCGAATTCTTCTGCTTGCTCAAAGTAGAGCTATGCTTTTGTCAGAGAATAATCCCTACAACGGGCATCCCAGATGAGTAGTACCTCGTAGAACCCTCCCACCCTAGTTAGGATAACGCACTCCTTGAACTTCTGCATATTATTGCGGTGTCCCTGGACCACGGTTGGGTACCTGGGCGAATCGTCTGCAGCCTCATGATACGGCTCTAGGTTCACTGCACCCTGAGGCAGATCCTTAAGTTTCACCGTCGACTTCGTTTTAGCATATCGTCGCTGGTTCGCAGGGAAAGCCTGGGGTGTTGGAGCTGTGACGCGTCGCGGTCTGCTAGCATGATGGCAAATGGTTCGGTGCACACGACAGCGGTAGGAGACAGTGGCTTCGACACGTACAACCAACCGAGCCTGCGACTGAATCAAGTGGCCGAGATGACATCCATTGACCGACATGATCTCCCAGGCAATGAACGTGCCTGGCAGAGTGCAGGGACACTCCAGAGTCCAAACTTCCCCAAGCTCCTTTTCTGTCGGCAGAAAAAACTTTGGCGGCCTCAGGCCGCTATCGTCAAACCTTCCGCCACCGAATTCTGCGGCTCACTTTCATCCTCCCGACAGCTTTTACAGCAACCACTTCTCCTACTCTCAAATCATTCGCAGGAGCTGGCGGCTTATCATTTGGAGAGCTTGCTTGCTGCAGGAGGATGGTCCAGGTTTGTGTGACATTACGGGTCTCATTTCACGACAGAATTCATCTCTAATTGCAGGTGTTTCGACGCGCCGCCGAATCCTGAGCTTGAGCTCCGTCGAGCCAGCTACGACTTAATTTGATCATATTTCTGTCGTTTTCTTTTTATCTTATACAGTTAGGTCTTCAAGATGGCGGACCAAAATATCTCACAGTATAAATACTCGGCGATGTCCAACCTGGTCCTCCAGGCGGACCGTCGTTTCATTTCTCGCATAAACGATGAAGCTACCGGAGACCCAGAGTCGCTCGCCGGTCGCATCAGTATCAGGGAAATGGGATCAAGGATAGCGCGCGATGACGCCCCGAAGACAAAAAAGAAGGCTCTCGGACCGATCGACGTCGAGCGCGGTGCGATTCGAGAGGGCGAGGATGTCCTTGCGCGTGAACAGAAGAAGCGTCAGAAGGGCCAGCCCGCCCAGCTTCGGGGCCAGGGGATTCTATCCGCCGCCGATGCCCTTGTCGAAGGCTTGAAGTATCGCCCTCGTACACCAGCCACCCGGGCTACCTACGACCTTATCCTCACATTGACCGCCAGCCGCCTCGGTGACGTCTCACATGAAGTCGTTCGGAGTGCTGCCGACGCGATTCTAGAAACCTTGAAGGACGAGGAGATGAAGGATTTCGATAAGAAGAAAGAAGTCGATGATTTGCTCGGCACTTCTCTAAACCCGCAAGATTTTAATGAGCTGGTAAATCTGGGAAAGAAGATCACGGACTACGATGCACAAGACGAGGATGAAGAAATGGGAGATGGCGCTGGTGGTGAAGAAGAGGCAGAACTGGATGAGCGTCAAGGTGTCGCTGTAGTCTTCGATGAAGACGAGGATGAAGATCGCATGGGCACTCTCGATGAGGTCCGTGATGAAGACGAAACTTCAGAGGACGAGGACGAGCAACGGGAGCGTGAAGAGGAATCTGCTGCCAAAGAAACTCCGGAGGACTTGCCAACCGAAGAAATGGTGATTGATGGCGGATTGGACCGCGATGGGGATCAACAAAAGAAAGGGCTCAAGGTTCATGCTCGTGAAATTGATGCGTACTGGCTTCAGCGACAGATCGGGTCCGCTTACTCGGATGCTCACATTCAACAAGAGAAGGCTACGCAAGCACTCGAAATCATGGGCGGTAAGGCAGAGGATGGCTCGGAGAAGCCGCTGCGTGACGTGGAAAACGACCTCATGGAGCTGTTTGATTACGACTATCCCGAACTCGTCGCGAAGCTGGTTTCGAACCGAGACAAAGTCGTCTGGACCACTCGTTGGCGACGGGTAGCTGAAGACGCTGATGCTCGACACCTTGTGGAAAGCGAGATGGTCGAGGCTGGACATCGCGCTATCCTAGATGAGATCCGTGGCAAAACGGCCCGTGATGATGACTTGGGCCGCCCCGAGAAGAGAATTAAGATGGACCTCATGGATGTCGATGTGCCCAAAGCCCCAGCCGCAGAGGAGAAGCCCGCCGATGGTGGGCTGGTTAGGGGGTTACAGCCAAAACGATTAATCAACTTGGAGAATCTTGTCTTCCATCAGGGCAACCACTTGATGACGAACCCTAACGTCAAGCTACCTCAGGGCTCTACCAAACGGACGTTCAAGGGATACGAGGAGATCCATGTGCCGCCGCCTAAGGCAAAGCAGGCGCCTGGTGAGAAAAAGATTCAAATCTCAGAGCTTCCCGATTGGGCACGTATTGGCTTCGGGGATGCAAAGGAGCTCAACCGCATTCAGACTAAGTGCTTTCCCTCCGCTTTTGAGGACGACGGGAACATGCTTGTGTGTGCCCCCACGGGTTCTGGAAAGACCAACGTGGCCATGCTTAGCATCCTTCGTGAGCTTGGCAAAAACCGCAACCCTCAGACAGGGGAGATAATGCTCGACGACTTCAAAATCATCTATATCTCTCCCTTGAAGGCTCTGGTGCAGGAACAGGTTGAGAACTTCGGCAGACGACTCGCCCCTTACGGTATCAGGGTCTCTGAGTTGACTGGTGATCGCCAGCTTACGAAGCAGCAAATCGCGGAAACTCAAGTCATTGTCACGACGCCGGAAAAGTTTGATGTCATCACGCGAAAGGCGTCAGAAACAAGTTACACCAAGCTTGTCCGTCTAGTTATCATCGACGAAATCCACTTGCTCCATGACGAACGTGGTCCCGTACTGGAAAGCATCGTCAGTCGGACTATCCGTCAGGTCGAGCAGACCGGTGATCCAGTCAGGATTGTTGGTCTCAGTGCCACCTTGCCGAACTACCGCGACGTTGCCAGTTTCCTCCGTGCTGATCCCATGAAGGGTGTATTCCACTTCGATGGATCGTACCGCCCATGCCCCTTGAAGCAAGAATTCATCGGCGTTACCGATAAAAAGCCCATCAAGCAGTTGAAGATCATGAATGATATTTGCTACAACAAAGTCATTGAGCATGTCGGGCAAAACAGAAATCAGATGCTTATCTTTGTCCACTCCCGAAAGGAGACAGCCAAGACTGCCAAGTATCTGAGGGATAAAGCCTTGGAGATGGAAACGATTGGCCAAATCCTGAAGAGTGATTCAGCAAGCAGAGCTATTCTCGCGGAGGAAGCCGAGTCTGTCGACGATCCAAACCTCAAAGATATTCTGCCCTACGGATTTGGTATTCATCACGCTGGACTGAGCCTTGCGGATCGCGACTCTGTTCAAGCGCTTTTCAAGGACGGCAGTATCCAGGTTCTCGTCTGTACTGCAACACTTGCCTGGGGTGTCAACTTGCCCGCTCACACCGTCATCATCAAGGGAACGCAGGTCTACTCCCCGGAGAAAGGTAGCTGGGTGGAATTGAGTCCTCAGGACGTTCTACAAATGCTAGGACGAGCAGGACGGCCTCAGTACGATACATATGGCGAGGGTATCATTATCACTTCGCAAGCCGAAATCCAGTACTATCTTTCTCTCATGAATCAGCAACTACCGATTGAGAGTCAGATGATGAGCAGGCTTGCAGACAACATGAATGCGGAAATTGTGCTAGGCAATATCCGCACTCGGGATGAGGGTGTTGATTGGCTTGGATACACCTATCTATTTGTCCGCATGCTGCGTTCCCCGGGTCTCTACAGTGTTGGCGCCGATTACGAGAACGATGATGCGCTGGAGCAGAAGCGTGTTGACCTTGTCCACTCTGCAGCTGTGGTTCTGGAGAAGGCCGGCTTAGTCAAGTATGAAAAGAAGACCGGCCGACTGCTGTCTACGGAGCTGGGACGGATCGCTTCACATTACTACATCGGCCATAACTCTATGCTAACGTACAACCAACACCTCCAACCGTCTATCAGCAGCATCGAGCTCTTCCGAATTTTCGCCTTGAGCGATGAATTCAAGTACATCCCGGTCCGCCAGGATGAGAAGCTGGAACTGGCCAAAATGCTCGGTCGTGTGCCTGTTCCAGTTAAGGAAGGTATTGATGAGCCTCACTCCAAGATTAACGTTCTGCTGCAGGCGTACATTTCAAGACTCAAGCTAGAAGGTCTCGCTTTGATGGCAGACATGGTCTATGTGACTCAGTCTGCTGGTCGTATCCTCCGGGCGGTTTTTGAGATCTGCCTAAGGAGAGGCTGGGCGACAGTGGCGAAGAATGCCCTAGATCTCTGCAAGATGGCCGAACGGCGAATGTGGCCCACCATGTCCCCCCTGCGTCAATTCCCCAGATGCCCAAGAGACGTTCTTCAAAAATCTGAAAGGATTGATGTGCCTTGGAGTAGTTACTTTGACTTGGATCCCCCACGCATGGGCGAGCTTCTCGGCATGCCCAGAGCTGGCCAAACGGTCTGTGACCTGGTTTCCAAGTTCCCTCGCTTGGAGGTCCAGGCCCAGGTCCAACCCATCACTCGGTCCATGCTGCGGGTAGAGTTGACCATTACACCCAACTTTGTGTGGGATGAGGAGCTCCATGGCACCGCCCAGGACTTTTGGATTATGGTTGAGGATTGCGATGGCGAGGAAATCCTCTTCCACGACCAGTTTGTGCTGCGCAAGGATTACGCGCAGTCGGAGATGAACGAGCATCTTGTCGAGTTCACCGTTCCTATTACTGAGCCCATGCCTCCCAACTATTTCATCTCTCTTGTCTCCGATCGCTGGATGCACTCGGAAACCCGCATTGCCGTTTCTTTCCAGAAGTTGATTCTCCCAGAGCGGTTCCCTCCCCATACTCCCTTGCTCGACATGCAGCGTGCTCCAGTCAAGGCCCTCAAGCGTGAAGAGTATCAGCAGCTGTATCCTGATTGGGAATACTTCAACAAGATTCAGACGCAAACTTTCAAGTCCCTTTTCGACTCTGATGACAATGTCTTCATTGGCGCTCCAACGGGTAGTGGTAAGACTGTCTGCGCTGAGCTGTCATTGCTTCGCCATTGGTCTCAGGAAGATAGTGGCCGAGCAGTTTACATTGCTCCATATCAGGAACTCGTCGACCAGCGCTTGGAAGACTGGGGGAAACGCTTAAGCAAACTGGCTGGCGGCAAGACTATTGCCAAGCTTACCGGAGAGATGACCGCTGATCTTAAGGTTCTTGCTGGTGCAGACCTTGTTCTTGCTACGCCAACTCAATGGGATGTGCTGTCCAGGCAGTGGCAAAAGCGCAAGAACGTCCGCACTGTACAGTTGTTCATCGCCGATGAGCTGCATATGCTTGGGGGCTATGGCGGTTACGTATATGAAGTAGTCGTGTCGCGCATGCATTCCATTGCCCTCCAGACCGAGAGCGGCATGCGAATCGTCGGTCTGAGTGTTCCTCTGTCCAATGCTCGGGATATCGGAGAGTGGATTGGTGCCAACAAGCACACAATCTACAACTTCAGCCCTCATGCCCGGCCAGTGCCTCTAGAGCTCCATATCCAGTCGTTCAGCATTCCTCATTTCCCCTCGTTGATGTTGGCCATGGCTCGTCCGGCTTATCTCTCGATTCTTCAACTGTCTCCGGACAAGCCATCCCTCATATTCGTGCCCAATCGGAAGCAAACCCGTTCGACAGCTATAGATCTGTTGGCTGCTTGTGCGGTTGATGACGATGAAGACCGTTTCCTTCATGCTGACGTTGAGGAGCTGCGGCCACTTCTTAATCGTGTCCAGGAGCGTACTCTCGCTGAGTCGCTCTCGCATGGTATCGGTTATTACCATGAGGCCCTGAGTCGGAGTGACAAGCGTATTGTTTCCCATCTCTACAATATTGGTGCAATCCAAGTTTTTATTGCTTCCCGTGATGTCTGCTGGGAACTCAACCTCACCGGACACCTTGTGGTTGTGATGGGAACTCAGTTCTTTGAAGGTCGAGAGCATCGTTACATCGACTATCCGATTAGCGAAATACTTCAGATGTTCGGGAAAGCCTCCCGCCCTAGCCAGGATAAGATCGGGCGAGGTGTGCTCATGGTCCCATCCGTCAAGCGTGAGTACTACAAGAAATTCCTCAACGAGGCGTTGCCGGTTGAGAGTCACCTACAACTGTACATGCACGATGCATTTGTTACCGAGATCAGCACGGGGTCCATTGCATCCACTCAGGATTCCGTTGACTGGCTG
Organism: Aspergillus egyptiacus; assembly: GCA_025688805.1. NCBI lineage: Eukaryota > Fungi > Ascomycota > Eurotiomycetes > Eurotiales > Aspergillaceae > Aspergillus > Aspergillus egyptiacus. Next base: position 83,456 of record MU628474.1, on the reverse strand, counting down.
ACCTACACCTACTTCTACCGCCGCCTTCTGGCCAACCCGAGCTTCTACGGCCTCACAGACGTCAGTCACGAAGGACTGAGTACATTCTTGTCAGAGTTGGTGGAAAACACTTTGAGGGAGTTGTCCGAAGCCAAGATCGTCGATCTGGATGAGGAGGACGACAGTGTTTCGCCTCTGAACGCGGCTTCAATCGGTGCCTACTACAACATCTCGTACATCACCATGCAGACCTTCCTTCTCTCTCTGTCAGCGCGGACGAAGCTCAAGGGCATCCTGGAAATCGTTACATCAGCTACGGAATTCGAATCCGTCCAGATGCGCCGTCATGAAGAGCACATTCTTCGTCGAGTGTACGACCGCATTCCAGTCAAAATGTCGCAAGCTGCCTACGACTCGCCTCACTTCAAGGCTTTCGTGCTGCTTCAAGCCCACTTCTCTCGCATGCAGTTGCCCATTGACTTGGCCAAGGATCAGGAGGTCATTGTTAGCAAGGTTCTTAACCTGCTTAGCGCAACCGTGGACATTCTGGCCTCGGAGGGCCACATGAATGCCATGAACGCAATGGAAATGTCGCAGATGGTGGTTCAGGCCATGTGGGACCGTGACAGTCCCCTCAAGCAGATTCCTCACTTCAGCCCTGAGGTCATCAAGGTTGCCAACGAATACAAGTATGCATCTGCCACCCCTTGTTTCAGTACTAGTGCTAACGTGCGCGTGACTAGGATCAACGATATCTTTGAATTCATGGATGCAATGGACCCATCCGAAAACAAGGACTATGCGACCCTGGTCAAGCGTCTCGGCCTTGACAACAAGCAGCTGGCGCAGGCAGCCGCATTCACCAACAACAAATATCCCATCCTTGAACTTGACTTTGAGGCGGAAGACCCGGAAAACATCACTGCCGGTGAACCCGCCTATCTGAAGATTAAGGTCGAACGCGAGGTGGACGAGGATGAAGAAGTCGACACCACAGTTCACGCGCCTTTCTACCCCAGCCAGAAGATGGAGAACTGGTGGCTAGTTGTTGGGGACGAAAAGACAAAGAGTCTGCTCGCGATCAAGCGAGTCACTATTGGTCGCAAGTTGGAGCTGCGCTTGGATTACACCGTGCCCACGCCTGGCGAACATGAGCTGACTCTGTACCTGATGAGCGACAGCTACGTTGGTGTCGACCAGGCTCCAACATTCACAGTTACGGCTGCTGAGGGCATGGAGGAGGATGAAAGTGAGGAGGAGGAGTAAAGGGTTTTGTTTGGTAAAGGTCTGATGCTACTAAGTATTTGTATCGTAATTATAGGAATGACTAGACTCTTGGAAGTTATTTCGAGTCCCATCGTTCAAGTAAACACAGTAGTCGATCTACGGGTTGATGATTTACTCTGTACTCTGCGCCGTCGTGTGAACCTGAAGGAGATGCTACCCAATATGCGGAGTTCGGACGCCTTGCATACGTACATTCCCCCTCCTCGATCTGCATCTCCCGCCATCCTCTTTAATCTTCATCCATCCTCCTGATCTGGATTTATTTCCTCTTTGTTGCGGACCATCCTCGGACTCTTCTTGGCTGACGTGACCCTTGACTTGGCCTTGCTTCTCAGGAGCTGCTGGGTTATCGTTGTCTTTGCTTATCGTGGATCGTGGCCTGCGGAGTTGGAGTCGGACATGACGATCCGGTCCATGAAATTCACCCCACAGTAAGTTCCTGTCTTTGCTCGCGATCCCAAGAGAGTACCTACTATGGGATCATTGTGCTGCTGCGCAAACCCAGGCTTCTTGATTACTGTTCAGCTCGAAGGAAAGGACGTGGTCGCTGATTTCCTAGGGTACTCCTTGGAGCGCCTCGGCGGTCGGGCGCCGTGCCTAATGCGACAGGAACCCTCGCCGTCTACACTCAAACGACCTACTCTTTCGAATCACATACCAAGACGAACGAGATCCGCGTGTTGGATATTACGACTGGCCGGTCCGCTCTCATTACGAATGATGCAGGTTCCAGTTCCCCGCAGTGGCTTGACAACACGGACCAGTTGGTGTGGCTAAAGGCGAAGCCCAATGGAAATACAAGCGTGATTATCGGGGACGCTCGTCAGGCGGATAAAACATATACTGCGGGAACGATACCAGGTCCAGTTGGGAATCTCAAAGTCACCACTGTTGAGGCGGGAAAGATTGGCTTCGCTGTCACCGGCAAGGCCAACCCGGACGGCTCTCTGTACAACCCGCAGGATGCCAAAAAGCCTCTCAGCACCGGCAAACTATATACTGGGCTTTTCGTGAGACATTGGGACTCGTATATTGAACCCCAGAGGAACGCGATCTTCTACGGCTTGCTTCAGCGCGCGCCCTTGACTCCTGTCACTCGCCATGCGGGGAAATACTCTCTCTCCGGGGTTACAAATCTGATTGCGATATGTGGACTTACAGGGGTCGAGTCGCCTATTCCACCATTTGGAGGTGCAGGCGACTTTGATATCAGTCCTTCGGCGATCGTGTTCGTGGCGAAAGATCCTGATCTTGATCCGGCTCTGCATACAGCCTGCTCGTGTTATTACTGTCCAATGTTTTCGTGGACTGGTGTCAATGCCTTGCAAAGCACGATCTACCGTGTAAAGGGCCTTGAAGGTGCCATGTCATCTCCCGTCCTCTCATCAGATGGCAGCGCCATCGCTGTCCTGGCCATGCGCACGGACGGGTATGAGTCGGACAAGAATCGGATCCTCTACGTTCCTAATCCTTGGAACGGGGAAATGATAGAATTATTTGCGTCGGCGGATGGAAAAGGCCTTTGGAATCTGAGTCCGTCGGCTCTGAATTTTTCCAACGATGACAAGTCTTTGCTTATCCACGCAGACGAATGCGGTCGCGGTGTACTGTATCAACTCCCACTCGATGACATACGTCATTCTACGCCCGATAAGCTCAAGAAACTCACACATTCCGGCTACGTGACGGACGTCCACCATGCGACATCCAAGTCGTCCAAGCTGCTCATCTCCAGTAATAGCCTGGTGGACAACAGCATCTGGACGATCATCGATCCTGAGAACCCGGAAGATCATCGCGTTATCTCTTCAATCGGCCGGGGCGGTGCTGCTTTCGGTCTCTCTCCATCTCAGGTGTGCGAGATCTGGTACCGAGGGGCTGAGGACATTCCAATCCACGCCTGGGTGGTCAAACCGTCTAATTTCAGGCCAGGGAACAAGTACCCGTTGGCGTTTTTGGTTCACGGTGGTCCGCAAGGAGCATGGAATGATCAATGGAGCACTCGATGGAATCCAGCTGTCTTTGCCGAACAAGGATATGTTGTCGTTACGCCAAACCCGCGAGGCAGCACTAGCTACGGGCAGGATTTTACGGACGCTATCCGCGGACAGTGGGGCGGGCTGCCTTACATTGATCTCGAAAGAGGATTTGAATACATTGAACAGAACCTCAACTATGTGGATACATCCCGTGCGGTGGCATTGGGCGCGTCCTATGGAGGATACATGATGAACTGGATACAAGGACAGCCGCTTGGCCGTCGGTTCAAAGCTCTGGTAACGCATGATGGCATTTTCAGCATGAGATCATTGCTTGCCACCGAGGAGCTATACTTCCCTGTGCATGATCTCAAAGGTGCGCAGTGGGAAGTGCCGGAGAACTGGGCAAAATGGGATCCTTCCCATCATCTAGACAGATGGCAGACCCCGCACTTGATCATTCACAATGAGAAAGACTATCGGCTGACGATCGCGGAGGGTCTGGCCGCGTTCAACGTTCTGCAGATGAAAGGCATTGACAGCGCTTTCTTGACCTTCCCTGACGAAAACCACTGGGTTCTGAACCCTGAGAATGCGCTCATGTGGCATTATACGGTCTTCAACTGGATCAACAAGCACGTTGGTCTCCCTGCGGCGTCTGATCAGTTTCACCAGTTTAAAAATAACGAAGCGAAGGCTGGAGCTGGAGCTAGCGCTCTGCAGTGCCGACTGACGCATTTGACCCTATGATAGGTGCCACTGCTTCTGACTGGGTTTCAACAATTTATAGCCACGCTCATTACCCACTCGCCGCGAAAGTTCTGTTTTTTGTTGAGCTATTTTGGCGACAATGCAAAGTCTGTGGCATGTTTCAGTGTCTTTGTGCAAATCTGTAAGACATATTCGCAGCTCACGTCTGTCATAAAGGCTTTTGACAAAGATCCCTGTATTGTTGCCTGGCTGAACGACAAAGATGTATTGTTCCCGTTTCTTTTGCTTAGCAGATAATGTTCACACCGGTATAAAAAGCCCGATCATCGCCCATCGGAACTAATTAAACCTCAAATATATACTTTTATAGTGTCACCTGACTGTCTTGCTCTTACAGCCTTAACCTGATGAACCTTTTCTCTAGGTATACTCTCAACTAACCTATTTCACTGACTTTTGACAACCTGATACTTATACGACCCCCCACGATGAACAACCGCAAGCAGGAGGCATCGTCTCCCGCCTCATCACCAAGATCTCCTTCCCCAGAACGACCCAACGGTCTCCCGGGACCAGATTCCATAGATTCCCTTCTCGGGCACTCACGGGGTTTCCGCTACCGATACCGCCAGATCCAACAAGAACCTGAGTCCGGACGACGGCAAGAGCGATCCGCCTTTCCGCGAAGGCTCTACATCCACGATGTCGATCGAAATAGCTACCAAGATCCCCAACTCTCGGAACGCCTGCGCCTGTCCCAGATTCGGCTGGCTGAACTCCAGCAGAATGCGCTTGAACTGGAGCAGTGGTTTGACCATCTGGAACGGGAACGAGCGTTGGAGCTACGGGAGCTTTTCCAACGTCGGGCGTCTGCATACGAGGGAGAGATACCTTACGAGCAGCACCAAGCGTATGCGTCACACGAACCGTACACACAGCATCGAGATTACTGGCGCCGAGTATCTGACGAATACCGTCCTTTCGAACGGCACCAGGCATATGGGCACCCCCAACAGTACAGGGAACGGCGAGCATCCGACGAATATCAGGAAGCCCAGTCCCAGGCGTATGGGCAACGGTACGCACAAGCAGCCTCCGAGGAGCAGCAGTCACAAGCGTATGAAGACTGGCAGCAACAACAAACATATGAGCAACGAATGTACGAACAAGAACTAGAAGATGAACTCGAGCAGCAGGAAATCGAGGAGCGCCAGGTCCGTCACGCCCGCCTTTACAGTGAAATCCGCGAGCAAGAAAGCATGCACGATCGAATCATGCAGTCCTTCCTCCGTCTCCAACAAAACCGCCTCGCCGTCCACGGACACACAGCTGAGTTTGAAGAAGAGATCCAACGCCAAAACTGGCGCGCTGTCCATGAGCACTCCTTCAACCTTGTGACAAGGAACCAACACAGACGCCGGCAAATCGAACAGGAAGAAGCGTCCCAGCCATCCAAACTACGCAAGACGGTCCGGATCGGCATCAGGAAGAAAGCCACGAAAAAGCCGGTTAACGAAAATTTCAAGAAAACCATCGCCTGGATGTCCCACAAGCTATCCCCGCTCGTCTCGGTGACAACGGGACAAGTGCACCCGAATTTCCCAAAGTCCATCATGTCCTATCTCCTCCTCAGCTCGGATCAACTCGATTCGCTCGCGCATCATTACCACCAATCCTACCCACCAACCCAGGAATCGTTCATGTACCCCCGGGCTGTGAAGCCGTGGGTTGCAACGAACGGGCTGGTCCGCGGTCTAGCTGTTGACATAGACACCAAGCGGAAGAGGTTCGGACGGTTCATTGGGCTGAGGGGATGTGAGAGTCCCGTCCGCGAACTCTCGGGGAATGAGGAGGATAGGATTCGGGACCTGGTTGAGGCCGAGTGGGAGATGGCGCATGAGAGGGCCGAGTGGGAGAAGGAACAGCAGCGCAGGGAGTTCCCTACATGAATGTTGTAGGGGCTACGGGTTATTGACCGGCTGCATATTGGAGTTTTGAGGGTTTGGTTTTGTAGCGAAAAGTTATTCTTAGTAATTCAATCCATTAATCTGGTTTATCCGCGTTTATTAGGCCCCAAGAGAGGAGACATCCCGCTTGACAAGATGGTCCGGTTCTTCAATGCGGAAGCCATCTTCCCATAGTCTAGGTGCCGTAGACAGTCTTGATGGCTTGGCTGCTTGGCTGCAAATTGCACGTCGGACGGAGCATACGCCGAAATGCCAAGTGGGCAATTCTGTCTGTGTCTTGGAGGACGATATAGCCTGAACTTCCAACTTCCTCTGCTGGCTTACCGTATAGGGCTGTGGACTATTCCTGCATGGCTGGTAGTCCCGGCCAGCATCAGGTTATAGCATGGACACTAAGGAATATAACCCATTTAGCCGTTAGTGCTTCCAGCGTGGCCTAGGCACTTATCCATTTCCCCTCATTCAGCATCCCAGCCATGCCCAGTATCTAGTCTCTCTCAACCCCGGACTATCCTCCGTAAACCGCGGGGTAAGTGAGCCCTTTTCTTTAGCCGGCGGATAAAACCATTCATTCCATGTCGGGAGAACAGCAGTGATATAAAGAAAGATGCCACTCACCCACAACAATCTATCCCATATCACTGCCAAAACCAACGCCTCCCTACACGTACCAAAGTCGCCAATATATATATATAATAAACGAAAAGAAAAAATGGCTGAACCCAAACCCCTAATCACCCACCTCTACACAGCCGACCCCTCCGCGCACGTCTTCAACAACAGACTCTACATCTACCCCAGCCATGACCGCGAATCCTCCATCCCCTTCAACGACAACGGCGACCAATACGACATGGCCGACTACCACGTCTTCTCCCTCCCCCATCCCGGCGGAGAAGTAACAGACCATGGCGTCGTGCTCAGCACGTCCGACGTCCCCTGGGCCTCCAAGCAGCTGTGGGCACCCGACGCGGCCTTCAAGAACGGGAAATACTACCTTGTCTTCCCCGCCAGGGACCACGAGGGTATCTTTCGGATTGGGGTTGCCGTGGGGGAAAGACCCGAGGGCCCGTTTGTGGCCGAGAAGGAGTTCATCCGGGGAAGCTATAGCATTGATCCGGCGGTCTTTGTCGACGATGCCGACGGGGAGGCGTATCTCTATTTCGGCGGGATCTGGGGCGGCCAGCTGCAGTGTTGGGTCAAGGATGGCGGATCCGGATGGGTCTTCGACAAAGACAGACCCGTCGAACCCTCCGGCGCAGACGTCCCGGCTCTCTGTCCCCGCGTCGCAAAGTTATCCCCGGACATGCTGACGCTGGCCTCTCCGGTCCGCGAGCTGCAGATTCTCGACGAAAGCGGGGCCCCGATTATGGCGGACGACCATGAGCGGCGGTTCTTCGAGGCCGCGTGGATGCACAAGTATCGGGGCAAGTACTATTTCTCGTACTCGACGGGGGATACACATTATCTGGCTTATGCGGTGGGGGAGTCGCCGTGGGGGCCGTTTACGTACGGCGGACGCATTCTGGAGCCTGTGTCTGGGTGGACGACGCATCATTCGATTGTGGAGTTTCAGGGGAGGTGGTGGCTTTTTTATCATGATTGTGAGATGTCCGGGGGGGTCAGTCATTTGAGGAATGTGAAGATGAGGGAGATTGTTTATGACGAGGCTGGGCGGATGCATCTTGCTGACTAGAGGGGGAACATTTGTATCACACAGGGTTACTGGAGTACGAGGTACTATTGAAGACAAAGATGAAGGTGAGGTTGTTATATAGCTTCATTTCTGACATTTTAGGGAAGGGATGATCCAACCTGGGAACCCCGTGACCATCTGTAAGGTAGTACGTAGTAAGGTAGGTATGTAGGTAGGTATGAAGTGGGTACTCCCTAATTCAATTTCAATGTCCCATCCCCTTCTCCCAGTTCTCCACAACCAAACTCCAATATTTCTTCTGGCTGCGAACCCGGAACATCTTTCCCCACTTAATCATAGGAAGAAAAACCGCCGAACAGGCCAGTCCCACAAACGCAGCAGAGATGAAGCAGTTCTGGTAGCCTAGGTTCTGAAACCAGGGTGTAATACTATTGAGGCGCCCTGCGTGTTAGCCAGTTTGTCCAAACGGTTATGAACAAGGGCGGAAAAACTCACCCATATCCAATAGCAAAAGACATAGTATTCCGGACGAGAATCACAGTCGCCATTGCGTCCCCACTTAGCTCGCGATAGCTGTCTACCAAGTAGTTGACGCTCAGCGTTATCCCGCACGTGTTTGCCATCGCGAGCAGGCACATGGCCACTATCAGCCCAAACCAATGGACCCCATGGGCTGCGCCGACTCCCCAGAGTAACAGCGAGCCAGGAACAAGGAGAAGACAGATGCTGAACGGCCAGAGACGTTGCTCCGCCTCCATTGTACCTCCGTTTCGGCGGGCGAGTTTGATGGTGAGCCAGTCACTAAATTGGCCGGTGAAGATGGAGCTGCTATGTTCAGGCTTAGGTCGCGAGAAAGTCGGGAGGAACTACTCACCCGAGGACGACGCCGAGGCAACAGGATACATAGCTGAGACCGACCATTGATGCGCTGCTAGGGTTAGCAAAATGCTCCCAGAGACGGGAGGGAGCGGCACAAACCCGAAATTGTAAGGAGGGGAGCCTAAGATAAGCGATGCAGTTCCATTTAGCACATTGAACCAAATGAGATATGATCCGTAGGAGAAACTGTTCAAAAGATACGGTTAGTAGTTGTCTTCTGCAGAGGGAAGACAGAGACGCACCCAGCGTAGAATATAACCGGCCAGCTCAAATAGTAGACTGTCTGCCAAGCCCGACGAATCAAGTTGTTCTTCGCCTGTTGGGGTCCTAATATTGAGAGCTTCTGGATGTATGTCTTCTTGGTATAGACCGTGCCAACCCCTGCACTCTCGTTCGACGGATGGGCGGAAAGACCCTTCTCTGCCGTGCCATCCTCAGCCGGCGTAGGCAAAGTCACCGCTGCTTCAAATGTGGTAGGCTTCTCGCGGACGTAGTTGGTCTCCTCCATGAAGAAAAAGAGAATGACCATTGAAACGCCGCAGAATATCGCAGGCCAGTAGAAGACCCACTCCCAGCTCTGGTATTCTGCAATGAACCCACAGATGACAGGTGCAAAGTAGTTACTTCCAGCCAGGAAGAATGCATACAAACCCATGTAGGTTCCGCGTTCGTGCGTGAAAAACTGCAATGGTCAGCTGGCACCCACGAAGCCGTCGGACTAGCCTCAAGCATACCACGTCGGTTACGGAGACCTCCGGCAGAGCCTCTATGGGGGCTATAAAGAAGCCCGTCATGATACTCCTAGCGATCCATTCTCCGTTACTTTTCACAAAAGGGCTACCGACCCGCATCAGCAATTGACGTCTACTACAGGAGAGAATGGCTAGATTACCCCCAAACGGTGGTGCCCTACACCAAATCAACTGAATTAGAGAATGTCAACCAAGCAGTATGCGATGGTTACTCACCACACAACCCGCCAGTGAGAGCAAATAGGTCATACGCTTCCCGTATTGGAGAGCGAACGGCTGCCAAAACAACAAACCCCAGCCGGCCAGCAAGAACAAATAGCCCGTTCCCTCATTCAGAGTGTTGACCGTGACACCGGTCTCTTCGGACAGCTGAACGAGAACCGAATAGACATTCGCACTGGCAATACCGGTGACCAAGGTGTAGCTAGGTGATATTAGCCTGTGATTCGCCTGTCTTGGCAGCTCCCATCAAGGTAAGCTTCTTTCTTACTTACATGCTGACGCAGACTGTGGACAGAAGTTTCCTTCGCGGTGACCAATTCAAGGGATCGTCGGGGTCACTGGAGGGTTCAGGAACCAAGACGATGTCCCGATCCCCATTCTCGAGGTGACGAGTCGCAAGGACATGATTGGTATCAACGAGGGTAAAAGTGCCGGGGATGGCATTTGGGTCAATGGGTGGCGTCATGTCGTACAAACGTTGTGAGCTCTGCGGCCAGCGTTAAGCACCTGCAAAAAGTTATGCTGGGATTGAGGGAACATTGAGATCGTTCATGGACAGGCAACCGAGGACGAGAGTCGAGATATAACTTTCTCGCGATCAGCTTTGCTGTGAGGGGCCAACGCTATCATGATAGCCTAACTCTCTAATCAGCTCCGACGGGAGGTCGTCTGTGCTACCTATCTAGAAAGCGTGCAGTGGAGGAGAGAAGTCTCTGATAGTATCCACCAATTGGCTGGCCCTTGCATTCCATTAGTCGGGGAGTCGTCATTGGCCAGACCATCAAGGATACACGTATGTATGGATCTGATTTGAAGTTGCCAGATAACTAGCCGATGAGCAGTCGTAGTAGTGCAGCGCTAGATCTCGTCCTCCAGCTGCTCCTTCTTCTTCCCCGCATCAGTCGGAGCAATGAGCTATCAGCTTTCCGAGCTCAAAACGACAGAGCGGGTCGGAGATTTGGAGTCGAGCGTCTCAGGAAAGATGGATTTGGATGGAGGTGTCCGAAATTCCCCTTTATCTAGAAGATGATCGATGCTGTCAATGCATTGATTGGATTATTAGATGTTGGAGTTGGAGAAAAGGGACGGGAGAGATTGGAATGGAAGAAAAGCACACTTACCCGACTGAGACACGATCCTTTCTTATCTTGATGTCTTTATCTCTGCATCATGCAAGGTCATCCATCGTGAGACAAAATGGAGCTGGGATTAATGGGAAAAAGCAATCTGGATCTTATTTGGAGAAAAAGGAACGATACCCAGTGCTAAACTATAGCCATAGCCATCTGCCACGCTTCACGGGAGCCAATCATGTCCAATAATGAAGGATAATGTACAATCAGCAAATCCCAAAATCCCGGTAATCTGGCAGAAGAAGGGAATCCATGCAAGGAAGATAGACACGACAATAGCAGGGTACAGGAGAAAGTACTTAACGGACCCAACGCCGAAACGGAAGTATAAAATCAACTCAACCAACCACATCGTCGTCATCCGGAAGCTCTCTGATGACGTCTTTCAGGATCTGGATAAGCTCGTCAATGTCAGGCCGGTCGGCGGGCTCAACCTGCAAGCACCGGCGGACCACCTCCTTAACAGGCGCGCTGATAGAACTCGTGCTATCTTGCTTCGGCTCCTCCCCGGCTTTGCCTTTGCCCTTCTTTGCTCCTGGCTTTTCATCGGGAAATCTCCAGTCGCCTCCAAGAACACACATGCTCAAGCTGCCGCCGGTTTCCTCACTTCGCGCTTCAAACGGGCTCTTGCCCACCAGACAGGCGTAGAGTGTGCACCCCAAGGACCAGATGTCCACCTTCGTATCGATTATGGAACCGGTCTTGACGTCGAAGAGTTCCGGCGCCCGGTACGGCATTGTGCTGTGTTCTGCGGCGGTGTCTTGAACGGCTAGTGCGAGGGAGCGGGAAGTGATGGCGATTGGACTGGGCGCGAGCGATCCGAGGTCCATTAGGATGGGCGTCTGCCCATCGTCATCGATCATGATGTTGCCTATATTGATTAGCCGTCCGTGCAGTTGAGTTTCTTATGAAAAGACGTCCTACCAGGCTTGATATCTCGGTGCGCATAAGGGCGTAAATCTCCGTCCTGCACGCCCTCCTGACTCTGCGTAACCTCGTCGTCCATCAACGGCTCATTCTCCGCATCCTCCTCGCCGGCGAGCTGGCTAGCCCGTCGCTTGGCTTTCGGCATCCGCATTCCAGTTTCCGCGTCGGCGCTTTCACCTTCCCTCCGTATAGCTTTGGCTTTCCGAGTCGGCGCAGAGCCACTCTTCACGCGGTATTGGTGCATGGCGCGGAGGGCCTTTGCGACTCCAAGGATAAGAACCATGAGTCGCTTTTCCGGAAATCGCGTATGGTTCACGAGATTTGCATTGATCGCATCCTGGAGATTGCCTCGTTGGTAATAGGGTAGGAGGATGTAGACTGTCTTGGAACCTGCATCGCCGCCATCATTGCGAAAGTTCGAGCCGCGTTCTGTTGAGACGCAGTGGTCGACGGAATGGATGATATTCCGCTCGGAGGTAAACAGGTTATAAGATTCGACCTCCTTCAGGGCCTGCGACACGGACTCCTGGCCGAACGGACATCGGATCTTCTTGAGGGCAAACAGCTCTGACGTTGACTTGTCTTGGACGAGATATACGTAGGAGAAGCCGCCCTACACGGCGAGAGTCCAACATTAGCTCGCAATTTTAACAGAGCAATCATTGGGTTATCTCGAGCTCATACCTCGCCCAAAAGTCGGAGCAATTTGAAGCTGCGGTTGTTAATCTTCAGCTGCGGCGAGCTGGGGAAACAGCACATGCAGTCTGTGAAGTTGTAGAGGAGGTCGAAGAAGTACTGGGCCATGGTTGCGGTAGTTTTACGATGGTCACCGGAGCATTCCACGACGCGACTCCAATAATAAATGGTCAAAATTGGCTGTAAATTGAGAAGATTGAATTCAGCTCCTAACGGCGTGGAGGATGTCTTTTTGGAGCAGCTACCTAAGGCTCCACTCAAAGGGGGATCGCGGCACGGGCGGAACCCAAGGCGGAGGAAAGAAGAGAGGCTGAAGAGTGAAGATGGATGAAGATGAGGTGGCCCAGCGCTATGATCAGCCTCGGTGCAATCTCCCAACGCTCGAGAAATCCGCACTACTACTGAACCCAGGTTTCTGGAGTAGTCTTTCCATGGTGAGCAATCTATTAATATTATATTCTATATTATAACCTTACTTGCTCTTGAGTTTTGAGATGTCAAGAAAAAGACACCCCTCATCAGCTCACTTCTTCCAAGGTTCCTCCCATCCCAGGTAATCAAATCACATGGATTTCCATTATTAGATAACAGCTCCATGCTTCTTTTTGCATGATTCATTGAGAATCTTCTGGATCTCCATCGAGGGATGCCTGTAGGTGAGATAGAAAACCTTGGCCACCTTCGCTTCGGCCTCCTCGAGCTCCCAGTGTTCTTTGAGAATGGAAAGTAACTTTTCCTTGTTGAGACCTAGCAGATACATTCTGAACGGCGGGAGTTGAACGAACTGCTCGGCGGAATAAGTCAGGAGTGCAGAACGCTTCAACTGTAGAATATCCTCGGAAGTGAGAGGCCTGTCGTCGCCGGTGAGAGACGTGAGACTGCCCTCTTCATCATCCTCTTCTTTAGAGACTCCGTCCGTCGTATGCTCTGACATGCTAGACGCATCTGACCTCTCGTCTGCAGTCCCACTAAAGCTTCCGTCCTCGTGCTCAAAGAACTCTCGGTCGCTTTCAGGCGGAGTAGACTCGTCATCGCTGACAGACATCTCGTCACTGAAAGTCTTCTCGTCTTCCGGTTCATCCTCGTTGATCCAGTTGACCCAGACCATGTCCCTCTCACCGAAGGTGTACTGGTGGTAGCGGTACCCGCCACAGTTGAAAGCTGCCTCCTGAGAGTCGTCCATATCCGACGGGTATTGACTCTGACAGTGAATATTAGATGGAGGCCGGGCCGCGTTATCGCTGTCTCTTCGTTCAATAGAATGCGAGTCGCGTAATCGTAGCGGTAACTCTGACTGAGACATGCTTTAATTTCACCAGTATACAGCCTGAATCAGAATATGCTGGCACGGTATCCCAGAAGGTATTCAAGAGGGGTGTCCATGGATTGCCGGGTGTCAACGACAGAGCCCGGAAGAGCAAACGGGAGGTTAGAGGGGTTCAGTCGATGGACATAACAAAGAATTGGAAGTCTGCGGAGTGAGCACAGGTCTGATTGAGCATCATCGCCGATTTATACAGTGGCGATCATCAAGCTCGGAGTCAACCAAGTGTAGCACTGTAATAGCAATAACTGGATCTACCTAGATACATAGTATAAAGTACCTGGTAGCTGTAAAGTCCCAGTCAGCATCCAATTGGTTTTACTCGATTACCTTAGTTTTCAAAAACATGAGATTTTGATCACCTATTTGATCTCCAAAATTTCTAGATCCGAAGTTGGGTTCAGATGGTGGCGCGAGCTCTGGAGGATTTTGGCAATCAGTAAAGGACCCCTAAATATTGGCAACGATAGATAAATCCATAAAGTGGCCATCTCAGTGTGGCCGGTACCGAAAGAACTATCTGCCGGAAACTCCCTGTACTCCAGCAAATGATAATAGAAAGGATTGTTGATGGCCACGTTCGCCGTACCTGTATAAATAATAAACGAGTCATAACAGTTCCTGAATGCGGGGAGATTGAGGCGGCAGTAAGGTAGGTAGTAGATAGATAAACCATGGTTCGTGTGTTGATTCCAACCTCCTGACGATGAGCGGATCCAACACACTTCAGTGGCTCGACACGAGAACTCGGTGATTATTGCCAAGTAACAAGCTCCGTAAGTATCTATCTACTACCTAGGTACTATCTACTAGATACTTCGTAGGACTTGTCTCCCTAGCGAATCTCCTCCCTCGCTACTCGCATGACGCCACTACTGATCCTAATCACACTCGCCCGCCAGTTTCAGTCCCCTGCTTTGGCCCTGAGTCCTTCAGCCTTCCCATGCTGTTTTGTCCACACTTCTTGTTGGGCACTCAGGCATGGTGATCTCTGTCCTGGTTGTTTATCCAGCATGATTCGTCATTGAAACGGTCACTGGCTGCCTCCACTTTTTGTCGTCCATCCCTTATTCTTTTCCTCTCCTTTCGGACACTTTCTTTCCTTCGAAACTTCCTACCGCTCCTTCTCAAACTTCGAACTCTTTTCCCGGGCCCCTCGACACCGGCTTTCAACGCGTTTCCGCCCTTTGAAATTCTTGCGGACCGGTCATAATGGCGCCTTTAGATGAGATCCAGGTAGGGGACTTCGTGAACGTCCCCGGGGGTATGTATGGTACCGTTAAATACGTCGGAGTCGTTGCTGGAAAACCGGGCCGGTTCGCAGGCATCGAGCTCGCGCCCGAACACGCCAGACGAGGGAAAAACAGTGGTGACGTGGATGGGAAGAAGTACTTTTCGACCTCTACCGCTGGGGCTGGTATCTTTGTGCCCATCAACAACAACAAGTATGTCACCAAACGTTCGGTGCCCAATGCGCCCCCGACCCCCTCGCGCCCGATCAACTTCAGCAAGTCTGTCGGCCCCAGCTCCTCTATGCCCCGGCCTCCCCGAGTGAGACGCCCTTCCCTTCCACGGCCGGAATCCCCACGAGCCCCGGTCCCGCAGAAACAGAGTCTATCCGGACTACGAACTCCGTCTACTGCGTCCAGAGCCCCCTCCGTTTCCAATGGTTACGCACGAAGTCCTGTTAAAGCTCCTTCTCGCACATCCGATCGCCCACCGTCTCGGCTCAGTGTCGACGATGATATACCATCTGCGAGGACTTCCGATATCGGGCCCGACTCTACGGCTGCGGAAATCGCCGACTTGAAAGAGCAGATCCGGGGCCTTGAGAAGCAGCTCCTGGAACGGGACCAGCAACTAGAGGAACAGGCGAATACACTAGCAGAATTTCAGAGGACAATGGAGGAAATGGAGGGTGTCGATGCTTTGTCGATCCGTGCCCAGTTACGGGAAAAGAATGATCGCATCGCACAATTGACGATGGAATTCGATATGCACCGCGCCGACTTCAGAAGCACCCTAGACGCACTTGAAGTGGCGGCTTCGGAAACCGAGCGTGTCTATGAGCAGCGCATTGACGAGCTCCTACAGCAGAATAAGGAATTACAAGATCGCAGTGAAGACGTGGAGACGGTTGCAAGGCAACTTAAGCAACTTGAAGAGCTCGTCTCGGAACTCGAGGAAGGCCTGGAAGACGCACGCCGCGGAGAAGCCGAAGCTAGAGCAGAAGTGGAGTTCCTCCGAGGCGAGGTTGAACGGACCAAGCTGGAGTTGAAACGGGAGAGGGAAAACTCCGGTGTGCCTCGGGAGGCCATGAGTTCGGACGCTCAATCACACCTGAGAGAACTCGAACAGAAAGATGACGAAATCCGCGGACTCAAAGCGATCATCCATTCCCTGAGCAGGGGTGACCCGGACTTGCATTCGCTGCAACAGAACGGATTCGGCGCCCGGCCGGATCACAATGCTGACCATGTGGCTGATCTGGAACACCGCGTCCAAGAATTCGAGCGGATAAACGAGCGCAAAACTTACCGAATTGAAGAACTGGAGCGCGAGCTGCAGCAACTTCAGCTGGAAGGAGAGACCCGCAATCGCAGTTCCACCATCACTCAGTCTGACTCCCTACACAAGCCACCCGTCCCAGTAGGAGAGATCACTAAAGGACCTACCGTTAACCATGCCCATCGACTGTCCGATCGTACCGTGGTACCTGGCGACTGGCACGACGAGTCTTCACAGGAGGGACTACACTCGGCCTACTCCAACCGCCGCCGTGGTGCCTCAGATGCATCCCATAACCGCCTGGAGACCATGCACGAATCTGATGGACGATCGGAGGATGGCGGTTCTCTGTGGTGTGAGATCTGCGAGACCGGTGGCCATGACATACTGACCTGCACGAACATGTTTGGTGCAGAAAGCAAAGAGAAACCCAGCGATGCGAAAATATCTTCACACGAAGACTCTATTGACGAACCGCCTGCTCCTGAACCTCCCGCACCCAAACAGTCTCCCCTGTCAACCCACAGCCACCCCGCTCCTTCACAGAAGACTGGTCGTGATGTCGTCCTCGAGGGCCTTCGAGGAGTTGGCATGCCATCGTCCATGGGTCCTGCCGCAGGAAAAGCCAGTGGCGTGATTGACGAGACAAAGTGGTGCGCCCTCTGCGAGCGCGACGGCCATGAGAGCATAGATTGCCCATTTGACGATTGATCAATGGCCGCGCAGTGATTCAGACGTCGATGTATGAGACAGTGACATGACATTGCTTCCTTCAAAAATGGCTTTAGCGGCTCATTGACTTAACTATACTACTTATAATCGTGCCGCCTGCACGCTGCTTTCTCCATTCATTAGTTGGCTTGAATGACCGTCCCATACCCCCTGTTTTATTGGTTTTGCGGGTGCCTGTCAGTTCATATGCCTGTTGAAACAAGCTTGCACCGCAATTCGGATTCGGCCGCATGGATGTTTTGTGTTAATAATTCTTATTCTTTTGGCATCCGTTGGCTGTGTGTCTTTATAGAGCGTTGCTCTGGGTACTCATTCTTGTTTTTTTTTAAGCCACCCAGGGTCTTCATGTTATACTACCGGCCACTGGTAAATAATTCAACTAATGAAATCATTCTCAGATATTTCTCCTGTCCTGAACTGCCGAACACTAACAAAGTGCATAGCACTTGGGCACGCCTCTGCGCTTACAATATCTCTCCCGAGGTCATTCCTCATATCTCGTCTCCCAACTCATCTCATCGCTCAGCATGAGCACTTCTACTCCGGAAACCTAGGCGGCTGAACAACCTCCCCCTCCCTATACCTCGACTCGGCAACGGTCCCACACTTCTTACAGGTCCTCTTCTCCTCATCCCCCGCAAACTCCTCCACAACCTCCTTCACCTGCGTCCCCAAATCCGTGCACACAAACCTCTTCTCCCAGACCACGCTCAAACACTTCCGACAAAACCACAGCATCGCATCCTCCGCCCCCTCTGCCCTCGGCTGCTCCATTACCACCCCCACCGTATCCTTGAACCGCACAGGGCAATGCGGCGTGTTGGCCGGCAGCAGGAATAACGAGCCTTCGTGGATCGGGATATCCTGGAAGACGGGCGGGGAGACGGATCGGTCGACGGTCTTGAGAAGCATGGAGCCGCGGTACTGATAGAAGAACTCCGGCGTGGAGTTGATATGGTAATCTGTTCGGGCGTTGGGGCCGCCGACTATCATTACTGTGTAGCCGGCTGTGGCAGCGGAGGAGGGGTGATAGACACAGTAGTTATTTACGGGGGGCTGGAGAAGGTGGGAGTTGGCTTCGAGCCTGGATTTTATTTTGTCATTAGCTTGATGCGCGGGGGAGAGGTAGACAGACACATAGATTGTATGTGCTGGGAAGACGGGGGTTTGGAACGGGTGGGACAGATTGGCATTGGGAGTACTTTACCATTTTGGAATGTTCAGAGCTGGCGGAAGCATTTTTACCATAAGGAACAAGCCTCTTAGTCCTCTGCAGCTTATTGTCAATCGTATACTGATGTCTCGTGCCTCGGCGGATATCGTGAGGCGGAGATAGGCCGATCTTATGTCCGGGGAACGGGTCGGAAAAATAGTGCTCCCGGAAGATTTTCTGAAATCGCCTTTTTTTGGGTTCAGCAACTGGAAGCTGCAACGGAAGCAAGACAAATTGAGGCTGTTGGACTGAGCTTCTCGATCGAGCAGCCATGGCGACTTCTCAACCTCCTATTCGGCTCACCGGCCACAAAAACTTTGTGTATCGCCTTGTTTTCTCCACATTGACTGGCCGAACAGTCCATATCTCGGGGATCCGACCATCCTCTCCTACCAATCCCGGTCTTGCGCCGCACGAAATTTCCTTCCTTCGTCTGCTTGAGGCCGTCACCAATGGCTCGCAAATGGAGATCTCGTACACAGGTACGATTCTCGTCTACAAACCAGGTCTTATCACGGGAAGCTCTGCGGGCGCTGGAACAAGCAGCGGTGGTGTGATCAGACATGAGATTCCTGCTGGATGTACTCGTGGTGTTAGCTATTTCCTCATTCCTCTGTGTCTTATGGCGCCATTTTCCAAGGCTCCTATCAAGGTTCTCTTCACTGGGCCGGGTGTGATCACCTCCTCCACCCCGACGGGCGACATGTCCGTCGACAGCGTTCGGACCGCAATCCTGCCGCTCTTCAACCAGTTCGGCATCTTCAACAATATTGAACTGCGTGTGCTTCGACGATCGAACCCCGGTCCTAACGGTAGGGGAGGTGGTGGCGAGGTTCAATTGGTCTTCGGCCACCAAGTCCGACTTCCCAAGACATTGCATCTGATGAATCCCGGCCGAATCAAGAGAATCCGCGGCGTGGCATACGCTATCGGTGTCTCGGCCTCAAACAACGCCAGAATGATTGACGTTGCCCGTGGTATTCTTAACCCACTCGTTCCAGACACCTATGTTTTCTCGGACGTATCTTCCGCCCCGCTCGTACCTGCGAATGACAGGAATAACCCGTCGGCGAAGAAGAAGATCGGTCTTGGTTTCGGCTTGTCGCTTGTGGCGGAATCATCAACCGGCTGCCTCTTTTCCGCCGATGTAGCTTCACCTCCCAGTGGTGGTCAGCCGCCTGAGGATATTGGCAAGCAATGTGCATATCAGCTGCTTGAAACAATTTCGAAGGGCGGTTGTGTGGCTCCCGCTGCCTTTCCTATTATGATTGGATTGATGACCATGGGGTCGGAAGATGTTGGTCGTATCCAAGTCGGGCGTGACATCATTGGGGACGAGAGCTCGATTCAACTGGCCAGAGATTTGGTCAAGTTTGGTGCCCCCGGCTGGGGTCTCAGGGATGCTTCCGGAGAAAACAATGAGGGAGATGTCATCGTCAGTGTCGTGGGAAGAGGTATTGGCAACGTTGGCCGGAAAGTGGCTTGATCATATCGCTGCCGGTGCCATTCTTGCAGCATCAGCGTATGTCTACTCTGAGTCAAGTCACAACCTACCTAAAGGCTAAGTTCTTGGTTTGGAGAAATGACTAGCCTGCTTGAAGGTCTGCTTTAGCTCCAGGTTGTGCTGCATCTAATCCTGACGTCGTGAGCAGGCTCCTTCCTCGCGCGGGGCTAGGCAATGCCTTCCTCGCCAACAAGAGCGTCAGCGTCACATCTCCCATCTTCTACGCCCGACAGTCGGATTAGTTGAGTGCGATGCTCCGCTAATCTTGCGGCAAGCTGGCCCAGATGGCTGGGCTCGTGCTCGACGGGAGCTGGAGTCCACCACAGCCGACAGATCAACCAAGTGTGACGGCCCCATACACATAACAAAAAAGAAAGAAAGAAATGCTCAGCGCTTGATCTCTCCGATAGAAGAAGCACGGCGTCCACACCAAAAGCTTCTGCACTGCTACTATGTTAACATGATACCCCCGTGTTTGGTCATTGCATTGCCAGTGGATTCGCTTCTGGGGTTCCATCGCTGATTGACAGCCTGGATCTGCAGCTTGAATGCTCTGGCTTGCCTCTTTTTGTAGCTAGACGCATGTAATAAAAATGAGGATTCTCCCTTTGCTGTTTATCTCTTGAGGTTTCGAATTAGCTTTCTTAGCTACGTGTCGCTCCTGTCGCCATATCTGACCAGCATCAAGCAATACGTAGCCATGCAAAAGGTACTTGAAGTGAATGATACGCTTCTCCTTCAAGGTCTACTTTATACCGTAGTATGTACCTGCCTCACTCCCTTCGGGACTTACTCCTACTAGTACTACACAGGTAGTAGTGACTCTGCTAACCCGGGGCCGGCAACCGTAGATAGGTACTCAACCCTAACTAATACCGAAAGCTGTACTTCTCTACCTCCGGCTAGTACTAGGCATATCTTGATTCTCTCAGTCAACTCAAGCTGGAACCTATAGATACGTCACTGTGAGCATTGCTGGACATTCATCGTGGATCAAAGTCATCTCGTCCGAGATGGGAAGGCACGTCTGGAGGCGGAGTTAGGTAGCCTTAGAGGTCTGGACTCACCGAGGTAGTAAGGTAATAACGTAGTGTATCGTTCCTGCCGTTCTTGATCTCTGTTCTCTGGCTCTTTGCCACCAGCCCCCATCCTATATAGCCCCTCTCCTGTTGCCGTCTTTCCCTCCTCTTCTCTTTCCTCTTCACACTCCCTTCCCCCCTTCTTTCTCCCAGCATTTTCCCTTCCTTCCCCCACTATGCAGGGCATATCTTTTGTTGCTGTCTGCATATTGTATTTTTTCTTTGCCCTATAGTATATGACACTTAATTTCTTGGGCCTTTCAGTTGTTCTTTTTGGATAGATACACCAATGGATACATCATTCTTCTGTACATATCTGATGCTCTTCTGCACATACCCCCATCACACAGCCCCGATACGACGCCCTTCTTCGAGTTTGAGCATTTGGCCCGGATTCTGAGCACCAGCCCAGTAAGTGACAGGGCTTGTACGTCTTCCATCCCCGTCTACACCCAGCCACCAGGTCACTGACTCTCTGACAGGCTGGCTAAAAACAATCCACTCTTCCGCGGCCTAGCTCCCTATGGGAAATGCTCAGGTTCCTATCCTCCTATTCTTAAGAACTGGTAAGGTGCTAACTCCGAGTCTCCGTGGACAGGGAGACGTGAAAACCCAACTCGTCTCCCACAATGGATGAGGATAACCCAACTCATTCCGACCCTCACTCTGAAACTCGAACTCCTCCGAGCATAATGACCGACAACGTGAGGTCAGCCCAGTAGGTGACAGAGCTTGTAAGTGTCAATCGGCCCTGTCTCTTGTGTACAGATAGAGACTGACGTCTTTCGAGGCTGGCTAAAAACAAATCAACCTCACACCGTCGGCCAGCTCCCTTTGGGAAATGCTCATGTAAGTGTCGATGAGAATCAGGAACTAAATTCATGCTGACATCAGTGACTTGAAGGGACGAGGATAACCCAACTCGTCCGTCTGACCATGTCTCTCAGCAATCTCCACACGAAGGCCTGCACCGTGAGGCCAGCCCAGTAAGCGACAGAGCTTGTAAGTGATCCCACTTGGAGGTTCCTGTTGAAGGATATGCTGACACTGCTAGGCTGGCTAAAAAAAAATATTTTGCCCACACCGCAGGCAGCGCTGAGCTTGACGTGGTCAGGTAAGAGCACGGGATCCTTCTGTTGTGGTTCGGTTCTAACGTGGTCTTCCTTTTTGCTTCGCAGACACCCGATTCAACATTATCAACGCTACCGATTTCCACTTGACACGACTTGGCATTGGGGACGCAGGGCGGTGCAGGGGTCTCCTTTGTATTCTGAGTTCCGGTCAAGGTTTTTGCCTCACGAGGTTTTCCCTTGGCCGTCACCCGAATGGGGGAACGACACCTTCTGTAGCATGTTGTTGATGCCTTTCGGGACTGGTATGGTACCATGTATATATATAGATTTTGCCTGTTGAGACTTACTCGGCACTGGTTGTCACGGGCTGGCGTGTTGTATATGCGCCTGTACATACTTAACTGCAATCATGTCTATTAATTGCCTCCTTAACACTTTGTAGGCGTATGTACTTTGTCGTAAGCATAGCACCAAGCTTATATTGCAGTGTAACACGGCAGATAGTTCGGCGGTAGGCAGTTCGAGGGTAGTTCTAATAGAGTAGTTAGGTAAGTTCTGGGCAAACCTTGGTCGGTGTGGAAGTATAAGGTAGGTTAAGCTCAAACTCAGTCGGGTTCACCTGCATGACTCGTGCAACCTCAAAAGATAAGGTCGCGCGAGAGAAGTGGACTCGACTGCGCCGCAGATAAGCTCCAAAAATTAAAATAGACTTCAAGGGGACGCTAATAGTTTAAAGCCGAACACGTACACCTCCCCCCACTCAGCCCTGAACTACAGCCCTGACTACAGGAGATAGTGTCAAGAAACAGAAAAAGGGGAAGGGGAATGATATCCCTTCTATTTTTTTATAAATATTTTTCTATGTCTAGACTACCACAATTCCATAAAAGAACCAGGGGAACGGCGATCAACATGGGGAAATTTTTTGAAAGCAATCCATGGATGGCTGAAACAATAAACGCCTGCAATAAGTTTAATAACCCCCCATAACGCCGATCATCCACCATGGACTCGGAATTCAACCGACTCGACTGAAATAATAATCCAACAACAGCAAAACCAAAACAGTCGAAGACCCGCAACAAACATGATATGCAAACCCCTTTCTAACGCCAAATGCTACAAACCTTTGGATGCGAAACTGGATAAATATTGACAAATATCAGATGGCGAATGACACAAGATGTGGGGGGAAAGAAAAAGAAAAGAAAAGGAGAAAAGAAGAAAAAAGAAAATAAAAGTGAAATCATCCTGTTGGGGGAAATCCGATTTTCGGGTAGGTTGATACCCGGGCAATAGAAGCATTGGAATAAAGCAAGGGGGGATGTGGAGAAGAAATGCACAAACGCAAGAGGATGACGAAAGCCCGAGGTGACGAAGTCCAGAATGAAGTTGTAAGAGAGAGGGAGAGAGAACGCAAAGAAAGGAGAAAGAGATGGTAAATGAGGTCATTTGGGGAATGTGTGTAGACTTTATTCGGAAGTGTCCTCGTCTTTGCCCGGATACATGATATCTTGCCGGATGACGGCGCGGACATGGTTAACGAGCACGAAGAGGAATATCAGTACAATCGCGATAGACATTGCGCTGGCGACGCCCTTGACTCCGGTGCTGTTGAGCCAGTTGCCGAGTGTGATTGTGGCAAGGGTAAATCCGGTGTTTGGGAAGACCATGGCCCACCAGCTTAGATGGAAAGCAGTAGGTGGCGAGCGGATAACGGCGATGGCGCCGATGCAGAAGAACCAGAAAGCAAGCCCCCAGAGAAAAGCGCCGCCGGAAACGGCGAGGATGGTCATGATACGGGCGTCCTCCATGGCGTATGGGTCTCCAAGGATCTTGAAATCGCTGGGCAGGCCCGCTGTCATTCCTACAAGGGCGAGGGCTGTGAATGACGGGGGGCCCACGCAGATAAACATCCCCGGTCTGTGTTCACGACAGGGCAGACCCGATTGCATCAGCCGGCCGATGTAGTGGGCGTACATCATGAAGGAGACGGCAAAGCCGAGACCCTGGAAGGTGATTCCGGCGCAGATAATGGGCACTGCCGAGCGTGGGGGCTGCTGCTCGGCGATGACGGAAGCGATTGTGCCTGAAAGCATGATGGGGAAGATGGGGAGGATCCAAGACGGCATCATCTTTTGGAGATTATAGGAGTGGGAGGAGAAGAGGAAGTAGTACTGGACGGCGGCGGTAGTGAGGGTGCAGCCGGTGTAGATCCAGAAGAGAGCTTCAAGAGCAAGAGTGAAGGTCTCTCCGGCATCTTTGCCGAAGTATTTGTGCAGGCCGGAGATGATGGTGGCGATGGAAAGGAAAAAGGTTGGGAAGAAGAGGCCTTCTTTCTCGTGTCGGAGGGAGGCGAGGAAGCCACCGTGGAGGATGAAGCGGAGGGACATGACAGAGCAGACGAGGGCAAAGAAGATGAGGTCGATTATGTAGACTGCCATGCCAATTTGGTCGAGACCGGGGAATTTGTTGGGCTGGTTGATGAGCAGGAGAGCTAAGCCTCCTGTACTCATGGTTAGGGTGTACCAGGCCCAGGTAAAATGGCGGACCCTCTCGCGGATGCTCATCTTGACGGGCTTCTTCATCTCAACCTCCTCGATGGTCGACGTCTCGGACCGAGGGGTCTGGGGAGGGTCTGTGTAGTGAGTGTTCTCAAACATTATGGCTAGAAAGAATGGAGCACTCTTGGAAGGATGGACAGGAAACTGAAATGATGGACAGAATATCTATGGCAATGAGTTCAGATCTAAGACAAACAGGAAACTAAAAATCTATGGATCTGTGAAAAGAAAGGAAAGGGTAAAGAATGAGTGACGGGGACGAAAGGTGCAGCGAGGGAAAGGGGATTTATGTCGAAGATGGCAGGTTTTGAAGCAGGATGAAATGGAAGCAAGGTCAACGTAGGCAACGGGGGCGCAGGGACAAGGAGAAAGTAGTACGCAATCTAGAATAACCCAAACAGGTAAAAGGCATAAAAATCTCAAATGGCCAAGTAAGAACAGACCAACAATATACATGGATGCCCAGAGATAAGCATGTCGATCAGGCCGAAGAAAGATCCAGGGCTACGGTAAATCCACCGGAGCTAGACCATTATTCTTGGCCTGCTACGTCTGGCATCATCAAAGGGTAATAATGGGACTTGATCTTGGGCCGCTGCTCTTTGTAGCTTCTCAATGCTCATCATCGATAGTCGGCTCCGTCTGAAGTCTGTAGTATAGGCTCGTCGCCGCATTGGGCTGTCCGTCCGCACGCATCAACAACAGATTGCGTGTAGCCGACCTAAGATAAACAATCTCGGCCATAGCACAGGCCCAGCGTTCTCAACTGGGGACGGTGTTTAGTATCAAGTGGCCAATTCTGATGCCTACTGAGCGGAGTGGGAGTGGAGCAAGATCAGCGCGCTTGAATGTTCATCCAGGCAAGTTGTCATGTCGTTATGCTAAGTATAACGAGCCAAGTGTGGACCATGAAGACAGCGGTTTCTCGACGCTGGTGCAAGTATTATTATAGACGCCTTTGCTGGCATTCCACCTTATAGGGCGCTTGGCCTCGCTTGGCGGGGGCTGAGACACAATGTGCATACTCCACTCCTGTCACAGATGGAAGCCTTTTTCGAAGACAGAGTCAGGTTAAACAATTAGACTGCAAGTGCGGCAGACAGTGGATCAGAATCCAAATTGGAACTTGAAGATTTGTTGACTCACAAGCAATGATGGGCCAGACGGACCGACACTTCGGCCCGTGTAACTAAGAGCGGAGAATAATTGCAGGAGAGGGTGGAAACTGGAGGAAGCTAGAAAGTTGAAGAAAAGGAACAATCGTTGAAAGTTGCAGCTGGAGCGATTCTGCTCTGAAGATCGAGGAAAAGTGTGGAAGGTCACATGGCTGGAGCCTTGCTCTTGACTGGCTTCACACACTTTGGGCTTCTTGCCTGCAGAATCCTCCTGCATCCCACACGACTCCTCGACACTGGGGATCTTCAAGATCACCATCCATCACGATTCAATCATTGGCTTGTGATAACTACATCCTCATGCACGAAAATCTGGTTTCTGATTTCTTTCGCCGCTTCACCCGACTCTCAACCGTCTCCCAGGCTGGCAACCGCGCGATCTTCCAATGGCAAATGGCATGAGCTGAGTACCTACAAGTCCATCTGTGACAGTTGACTCAACGGCTGGCTGATATTTTCAACGAAGTAGCGGTGCCTGTCCGCCAAGCAAAGTGGCCGAGAGACCATGCATCTTGGGATCGATGACCTTGGTCGATAGTCGATATCTAACGCTACTGGCGCAGCCAGGGTCTGAGCTTCTATCAGCCTATCACCTCACGACTTCACAATCTAGAATCAGGGGCTGGTTAGGGCAGCAACCAGCTGGGGGAAGAAGGGGGGGTGGCCAAGATTTTAGGCACATGCTTTATTTACAGGCTAGGATAGCTCTCTTCTGGGCATTTCGAGTTGTTCCCCATAACACTGAAAGTCTTCAGTTTCAGTTTGGGAAGTACTCTTGAACACTTTGCAGACTGGACGATAATACTTACCTTAATGTTTCACATTGATTACATCACAGATGCAGTCCGGCATACGCAAAACGGTTGAAGCTTGATTGGTTGTTACGAACCCAACTTTTCCCGAAGGCTCCCACTCTCAATTCTCGATCAAATCATGTTGGCGGGATGAGCCATCGTCCGACCCCTGACATTGGAACGTGTGCCGCTGGCTGACTCGGTCCTCGCGGCCCCGTTCCGCTCATCCCTGCCCGGCCAAGACGGCGATCGATGGCGCATCATCAACTAGACTACTAAGACTCCGGGAGACCCACCGCCAAGCTTTGTGGCTACGTATAAACGGTATAATCCTGGATTCCTGTGGCGCCTTGGCTGTGGACACCAGAAGCCGAGGGATAAGGGAGAGGGGGCTATCCCGAAACAGTGAAACACCGTTCAATGTTGAACCGCCAGTAGCAGACCATACTGCATTACTATACACTATCCGGTATTCTGAGACTATAGCATGGAGGGCAGGGTTAGGGCCAATCACACAGGCCGAATGAACCATAAGTTTGAACGTCGTCGAACACTATGCCCGGGCCCGGAATCACCTCCTGAATCTCAAGTGCCTCGATTGTCACAAGGGGCTGTTCAAATCCAGACCTTCGGACAACATCCGTGGGGAGCAGCTTCAAGCCAAGATTTTGCATCAGTGGATATTGTGGTCTCCTTCGTCTTGGCTATTGCAATAGCTTCGTAAGTTGGCTGGTGAGTCGTCACAAGTGGGAAAACGCTGTCGCCTAATTGATTCCATTTTTATATGCTTTCTCTGTTTGCGTGTATCAAGAGCACATCATTCTAGGCGCCAATTGGGGCTGTACTTGTCCATATAGTATATATATATATATCTCTCTCTGCCAAGCATGGCTGTGCGAAGGTATTAATATTGGCAGATGCATCCCTGCTTCAGGGTCTCTTCTCTCTACAACTTGGCTTGATGCCCATTCCACAAGTTCTGGGCATGCAGTTAAGGCATATGTCGGCATGATTCATCTCAAGTTGAATACTTAGAGCAGTGCCGCAGCAACCGCCGCCTTCCAGCCGCAGTCCCACCTCACGGGTTTAAGCATTTTTCAGAAAAGACAATTGTTTTGCACGAGTGGAAAGAACTAGAATGCTCGCCTGCTATAAAGGAGCCGCCTCAGCAAGAAGTATCTTGCGCGCATGAGTTCCCGCTTATGAGACTAATGCAGGCCTATGCCAGCTTCGAATCGCGGTTGCCGCGACCGTCTGCAGGGGTGTGTCCAACTGTGATGCGCTGCTGGATTGGGAGGTGGATCGAGTACGCATGTACCTGCTTAACTTTCTTCCTATTGCAGCGCGAAAGTGCCTCCAATGTCTGGGATCGCCCTGGGCGGATAAATGCCCTACCGGCCGCATGATGCTCGTTTACCTTCTGCAAGTAGAGCCACAAGTCGCCCGCACGACGGAGTATACTATACGTACCTCTTTTGGCACTGAAACCTGAAACTGCAGAAATAATGCAGAATAAGCGAGCACACCATCTGACAAATGACGTTACCCACCTGGGTTCACTGTGGGGAGCTGTCAATCCTGATCAACGTTAGACTTCGTTCGAGATCCTGTTAGTCAACCACTGGCAATACAGAGTAGCCGATCATCTACAGAGTACGGTCCGCTCTTCGGCAGGGAATGCAGACTAGGTACGTACTAAACAGAGAGTTCACCGGTGGAGACTGGAAACCCATGCCCTCTCAGCGCGAAGTACAAGATATTACAGACTTGTGCATGATGCATGTCAGCATCAAACCACTATCGATGAATTGAAGGGAGTTATAATACCACGTGCCTTTCAGGGCTTGAAATCTTCTGAGAAACGCAATATCGGCTAACAGGATGGATCCGAAAGCAGAGGCGTTGATGAATATACCGACTCCATAGGGCTGCAATGCCGACATTTCCCGAGTTCAATTTGTCGTTCCATATTACAACTGCGGCGTGCCATTTTCTCCACACAAAAAAAGCTTATCATTGGGTATACAGGTACATTCTTTCGGAAGCCGCAGGGGCCCAGATATGATACGACCGCTATATCATGCGGTATATCAAATCAGAAGCAAGCTCTGGAAGAGTATCCAGAAGCGCACGGAAGCCGCGAGCTGATGGCTTCTCGAGGCACAATGGGAATCCTCCAATAGGCTCCGTTGGGGGACAATATTCTGCAAGGTCTCGCACCTTGCAGGCCGCATAATGCACAACAAGTCTCCGAAGTTCGTTGTCCCGAAGCTGAGTTGCCGATGTGGATGTGATCGGCTCCAGCCGGGTAGTCCTCGTGTATGTGTAGCTGAGGAGATCGACGACCATCCTCGCCTTGGTTGTAGTCAAGACAAATTGCTCTCCATACTGGCTCTCGTGATCGGAGTCTGGAAATTCCATATCCAGAAGGTCGCGATGAAGTTTTCGCAGGCACAGGTGGGCGAGATCAGGGATCAAGAAGCGTGTGGCAAAGACATACAGCTTAGCGTGGAAAATCAGGTAGGGCAATCCGAATCCTGGGAGTGGATTTGTTTTTCTGTCCTGGCTGAAGGACGACCGGGAGTCAGCCTTGTCGATGGATGCGAACTTGTCCCACAGGCTTGTTCCATTCCCGTGTCCGGGAGAGAACCTGCGATTGGCAAACGAGGTATCTATGACGGGCCGTTCTGGACTTGTATCTTTCACTTGCTGATGGTTATCAGGCTCGGATCGATGTTCATCCATTTTCATGTGGCCCCAGTCGTCAAATTGTGTGATGGAATGGTCAGACCGGGAATTCCTGTCCAAGTTGTGGAGGCTTCCGGTTGAATTAGGAACTGAATGTTTTACAGACCCGAGTCTTGCAGCGCCAGGTGGAGTGCAGGGGGGCGTGAGTGTGGGTGCATGGTCTTGGATGGCCCCCTGCTCATCAGCCGTGTCTCTATAACGTCGCCTTCCTCGCCTTGAGGAGACAGACACGTCCGCAGGAGGGGTTGGTGACTGATCCCACACTCGAGGTGGAGTAGCTGGGCCCATGGATTGATGGCTCGTACTCAAAGGATACCACTCAAACTCGTCTTCTTGTGGCGTTTTCTGGCTTAGATCTCCAGCTAATTCGTCACCTGTACCCCCATCTGCTTCTCCATTTTCATCCTCCCAGAATGAGTCCTCGTGTGTCCGGTTCAGACCTTCCATTGACTTGCACGACGATGACAC
Organism: Aspergillus egyptiacus; assembly: GCA_025688805.1. NCBI lineage: Eukaryota > Fungi > Ascomycota > Eurotiomycetes > Eurotiales > Aspergillaceae > Aspergillus > Aspergillus egyptiacus. Next base: position 54,085 of record MU628474.1, on the reverse strand, counting down.
TGAACCCACAGTTGGAGGTGCTCCACCATCATTGCCCGAGAACATGCCTTTGAACGGGTTGTTGTGGAAGTCCTGCTCCTTCTCGTCTTCCCGCTGTCCCGGCGGTGGTACGGAATAATCGCCTGTGTATGCATACTCGCAGAATGCGACGAAAGTCTCCACGTCCTCGTCCTCTAGAACGGCAATCTGGTGCTTGGACTCCCGTGTCTGCCCGCTGTTCATCAGGTGGTCCAACGGTCCGGAGACATGGCGTGTGAGACCAGTCTGTATGGTCAGTTTCGTATGGTTTGGGCCGACGAGGAAGGTAAATGGTTCTGAGTTGATGATGCTGCGTGCTTAAGTCAGTGACCAGTCCAGAAGAAAATCTAGTTCCAGTACAAGCAAACAAGCAGACTTGATGCAGTCTGAGACGCATTTTTCCCTTAACTCACCTCCTGAAATCCCGTCCAGAATCCATTGAGCAAAGGTGCGCAACGTTCAACAAAAAAAGAAAAAGAAAAAGAAAAAGAAAAAATTAAGAAGGAAAGAAGGGAAGAAAGAGAAAAAGTTGATTAGACAAAAGAGTCAGATTTGGGATACTTCGGACAGAGATGTACAATCTCTCTTAACTCAGACGTTGTTCTTAAGACTAACATGCTACAGCAGGCCTCTTACAAGCATCGTCCCTTCTATCCCTCCACCAGTTATACAAAAGTCTGCAGACACTCAAACGGGGAACAAGCTCGCAAGCCGACACAAATCACCCAAAGTGGTCTGCTACGTGTGCAGTGATGATGGGAGGCTTGCGGGATTGACTGCCAGCTCTCTGTCTACCGAAACAGGCTACTCAAGCCCTGATTTGATCTCGTATTGATGCGAGAGGGTTTGCTGTTATCGCGTGATCGAGTTGAAAGCCCGATATCTTCCTCTTCCCCGGAAGATGAACGTCGTGCAGAAAACAAAGGCGAATAGAGTTGGCCAGTCGTGGTTATTCAACAGGGACAGCACACAGCAGGGGCCATGATGCGACCACTTCCTACAGCACTTTTTGCTGGAACCGACACAGACTTTGCGCCTGAGTTGTAAGTAGTTCCACCGGCGGACCCCAGAACATGTGCTTTGGCGATTAACAGCTTCCGTCGACATTATTATTATCATCGGGACTTGCAGTCTTCCTTTCGCCTTGGATTATTATTGTGGTCCAATAATAGCCGGTCATTGACTCGTTTCAAAGCCCTGCATCTGCGGTGTGGCGGTCAAGCAGCTCCGAGGGCTCCTCGGCATAGGCTAGCAAGCTCCCTCCAGCCCAAATAGGGCTTATCTCCTCCGTCTCTATATTGATAAGCAAGTTATCTATATTGATAAGCAGGTTATGGTCATTGAGGGCACTCATCTCATACTCCCGGGCACACATACTGCTATGGACCTCATCGGCGCGGGGTTCTACATATAAAACCAAATGCAATGGCGCTTCATCTGATTCGAACCACTCTGATACTAATTGAGACTCCATTTCTCATCCGTGAGCAGATGGATGCGTTGGCTCCCTTGCCCCATCCGAGATTGTCATGTTCCGAACCTGAATCGGATCATGTTCCCGCCCACTCTGTAGAGCCATACAGGTAGCTACACGTACAATGTGGTCCCGAACAAGCTGCCGGTTCTCGGGTATCAGGGTAGTTAGTGTTTTAGATGTCCCTGGTTATCGCCCTGTTCATGTGGCTTCGGATTTGTTGTCGCGCCGAGGCCATCGTTATCTCAGTGTCCTTCTCGTCGATCTGGCTCTTGCCGATGTCTTGATATACATGTTCTGTGCAGAGTTATCTGGACAATAAATAAAGCCTCTCAATATGACGGGTAGCAGATGTGTCTGTTGCGTTTTGGATCTGGGGTGCCAATGCACGGCCAAGTCTATATAGAGTACTATTCTAAAAAGATTCTAAATAACACCCGCTATCATACAGTATTTTCTTCCGGTAAGCAATCCATGACCGATTCCTCTAGAGTCGCCAAAATCGCGCTGCTTATCCCACCACCACTTCCGTCAAATAAGTAGTAGCACCTGCTACTCGTATAAGAACCCAAGCTCACTTAATGGACAAGCCTAATCCCCCCAGTGCCAGGCTCCCACTCCCTCAGCCCCTCCGCAACACTAGCCCAGAATTTCAACCTCACCGTCTCCCCTCTTGCCCCTTCCACATCCCCGCTGTCAAACGCCTTCCCAACAGCCTCCACACACTCCCTAATCCTCGCATCATTCTCCTCCTTGATCTCCGCAATCCTCTCCTCCGCACCCGGCCCCGCCCCAACTTCCTCAATCGCCTCCTGCACATCCATAACCTCCATCAGGAGCTCCGGGTCCAACGCCTGCCGATGATTCTCGCCATCGTCCGCCGTCAGATCAATCCCGTGGTACTGGTGCAGGATGTACTGCGCGCGGAGAAGTGGGTTTGACAGCGTGCGGTATGCTTCGTTCAATCGTGCGGAGAGCGCCTCGGCGCGCTGCTTGACGGGTCCGGGGGGGTATTTGTCCGGGTGGGTTGTTGATTGCAGGAGCAGGAATTCGCGGCGGAGGTCTGCGGCGCGGATTTCAAAGGGCCCCGTTGGTGGGGGGCCCGAGGGGAGAGTCGAGGGGAAGAGCGTATAGTGGGTACTTGGGTTTAGGGCGTCGAGGGGGGAGGAAGGGGGGGGGGAGGAGGAGGGGGAGGAGTTGGATGCGCGGAGTGTTGTGGTGAAGGTGCGCTGTCGTTGTTGGGGGATGATGGAGAACGTGGATGAACCAGATGCGGGGGTCGGACGGATGCGGTGCTGGCAGAGGATACAGCTGTGCTGGTTGAAGCTGGAGACAGTTGTGAGGGTGACGAGGCCACGGGTTGTTCGTGGCGTTGCTGCTGAGCAAGCTGGAGTATGAGCTGTGAGGCGTTGGAGGACGCGCTGCGGGCGCAAAGAAGCGGTCATTCTGATGCTCGTTGGCTGAGTGTGTTGATGGGGATAAATGGGGACAGGTTGTAGCGGTGAGATGAATGACGTGGTGCACGGAAGGAAAGAAATGAGAGCAAGGTGGCTACAGTTGAATCCGGATGTGGTGGTTGGGGGAGATGGCAAAAAAATGCAAAAATATCAGCCGAACGCGGGGGTCGAACCCGCAACCTTGAGATTAAGAGTCTCACGCTCTGCCGATTGAGCTAGCCCGGCTGCTATTGGTGGAATAGCCCTGCTTTATATTGCTCTATTAGGCTGTTTTAAAAGCACAGTACTTGTTAATCCCACTCCATAGTGTCAAAGACTTATCGACTTGGATCATGACGAACTGCCTCGAAACGAAGTGAGAAATTGGGTTATACTGCTATCCGGATGCGCTGCTTGGTATATTATAGCGTCATTATTGCATGGCCGCAAGAATTGGAGCAGTAAGGGTGAACGACCTGATCAGCTATATATATATACACATAGCTGCTCCTAGACATGCGACGACACCTTTATCAAGCTGCTCACATCTGGCACGGCCACCCACATTATCCAAGGCGCTGGGAAGAGATGAAAGCGAGTCTACACGTCTATCCTTACAACAGTCAACAAATATCGGTGACTATATGGCCATGTCATGGACAGAGAGCCACAGGATTGTCATTTCAATGGATTATACAATAAGCTACCCTAGACAAACCCAGCCATACTGTGCAGAATCCATCGGCGCGCTGTGTAGCTGTGCGATTCCCTATAAACGGGCGCAGGATGGCCCTAGCTGGCTGTCGCGAACTGCGCCAGAGCAACCTGTAAGAGCACAGTGGATGCCCCAGAATGGCAGCACTCCTGCTGGCCAACCGGTGCGTCAGGAGCCAGAAGACCGTGACTCAAGATGGAGCACGAGTTATAACCAAACTCACTCAATGCCCCAGAGTTTCACTGTGCGGTCGTGGCCGCAGCTTGCAATCCATTGCGCATTATCACTGATATCAGTGCTGAGCACATTGCCCGAATGCCCGCTTAGCGTCTTGATTAGGGACCAATCGTCTGCGCTGAAGATGTTCACATTCTTATCGAACCCACTGCTGACGAAGAAGGTCCCTGATTTCTTTGGTTGTACAGGGCCTGCGGCGCCGTCGACCTCCATGCGTCCGGCTTGTCCTTCGGTCGAAGGCAAGAACGACGCAGTCTCCGACTCAGTCCCCTTGTACCATCGAACATCGGACACGACACTCTTATGAGCTCCAATCCCGCCAGTGTTCCTCACCTGGCGCAGATCCCAGCACTTGACCCACCCGTCACCAGAACCGGACAGAACGCGGTACCCATTCACTCCCCAGTCTAGACCGAAGATCTCCCTGATATGCCCTTCCAGAATCATAACAGTGCGGCCTGTTCGGAGATCCCAGATACGTCCGATACTATCCAGACCACCACTCGCCAACAGCGATCCGTCATTGTTGAAGGCCACAGTGTAGACCTCTCGCGAGTGCCCCTCCTGCAATTGTAGCTCCGCGGTCGTCTCGACGTCCCATAACCGCCATGTTGTATCATAGGAAGCTGACGCAAGGTATCGCCCGGACGGATGAAACTCTGTGCGGCACACACGGCCGGAGTGCCCAGAGAGAGTAGCCAAAGGTTGGTCCTTGTTCAGGGACCATAGACAAACATTACCTTCCCCACCTCCTGATACAAGGTTGACAGACGATTCAGACACGTTCGAGCTTGGTAGCGTTGCGCCTGGATACCATGACAGTCCACCCACCCGATCTGTATGACCCTTGACGGAAAGCTTCTCCTGCAGATTAGGCACCGTCAGTAGACGAATGCCGCCGCCCCAATTGCCAGTCGCGATTGTCTGGCCATCTGGCGCAAATCGACAGATACTGACTGGGCGATCACCAGCAATCTGCGATCCGTACAGGTCAAAATTTCGCAGCTTCTCCTTGATCGCCTTCCTATGTTTGATGTGTGTCCGTAATGGAATGGTCGACTCCTCTTTCTGCCGGGCTATGCGGGCTTTTGCGCGGGGCAGTGAGAACCGCGCGATGTCCTGTCGCGCTTTTAACAGTTCGTCAGAGCCTTCCGTGTAGAACTCCTCCTGTTGATCACCCTCATCCTCCTCAGCTTCCGCCATGTCAACATCCTCGCCTGCCGCAGCTTCCTGCTGCTCCGCAATGTCCGTTAAAAGCTCCCTCAATCGGTCTCGTCGATCAGCTGGACCCTCCCCAAAAAGGGTAATCGGTTCTCCAAGCTCTCGTAACCGCGCTCGTACTCTCGTATCATCCGTCGGTACCGCCATCGCAGCGGCTCTTCGCTTGCGCTCGAACTGGGAGATGATGGCGGATGCTTTCTCTGCCGGAATACCGGCCGTGGATGGGGGGACCACATAGTCGCGATCAACAGCTGTGTACTCTTCAGTTAGCGATAGAGCTTGTAAAAAATATAATCAGGAGGGGGGCTCACGCAAGTCGGCCAGACTGATGCCCGTATCCATCTCCTAATCAACGAACCATGGGGTCAGTCGGACTTGAGAAGAAACATTCCAGCACGAAAATGTAAACGAAAGTGTTCTTCCCCCGCTTTTCTTTTCTCTAAAAAAAGCCAGTCATAAGGGTATTGGGGAAGCTATGACAAAGCGCATGGGGGTCTTACATCTGCCTCCTCCACATACGCCTGCCTCGCTGGGTGCATCATGGTGGGCGTCGAAAGGGGTCCTCAAAGGGCCCAAATAACGATAGAAGGCAGGGCTAAGACTACTGCCGATGCTGTCGGGAGGAAAATTAGAGGGGATAACGTCGTGATGAACCGGTAGTGGAGGAACGTTGAGAGATTGAGATATGGAGAGGCAGAAAGTCAGAAAGCGGAAACGAAAAGACAGAGAAACTCAACCACCGCAACTATTCAACCATTCAATCATTCTAACTGACTATTCTATCGAAGAAAGGAAGTTTAGCGGGAAACAGAGGTTCGCGCTATTTCCTTCCCAGGATTTCCTCCTTTATCTCTACAATGGCTTCGGTTTCTGCAGCGTCCAGGCTCTGATCGGTATACAGCTACAGCACACCAGCCACAAATCCCAGCAACGGCTACTTGCGGATATTCTCCAATCGTTATTGAGACGTCAGCGATAAACCTCATGGCTATTTCCCTTTATCGCTGAGGCTGGCTGTGCTTTACACTTGTCAATCGTGGCTTTTGGCACTTTGCAGCCAGGCGGTCGGCAAACCCGCCTCTCTCCCTACGTCAGTGAAAAAAAATAAAAATATAATAAAAAAAAATCTACTGCTACCTTATCGATCTTTATCTGCTTGGTGAGCGGATTTTTCCTCCTGTGATCATTCTGCGTCTTCGCGCTGACCATCCTGAGTCCCCAGTCCGCCTTGCTTGGCTTTCTGTTGTGTTCCGCTCTTATCTTTGTCCTAAATCGCCCTCGTTCGCATCCTGATCTCCTTGAGGAGGGTCTCGAAATCCGACGGGCGAGACCCTCCGGTTCGGTCTGACAACCTGCTCATGATACCCTCGGTTAGGGCCAGTAGAGCCTGCGGTTCAGTCCGCAGCAGCCTACAATTCGTCACGAAAGAAACATCGACAGGGGTATCTGCAGCCCGAACACAATCCCTCCGATGGGTTCCGCCGTGTCTATCTCCACAATCACGGATCTCCTCGCCATTGCTACACTCAAGAGCCTTTCATTCGACCCCGAAGCGTGATTCGCATAACCCCCGCATCTCGTATCGTATCGCGGCTTCAGCAACCGGCAAGGGCCGACCCTTTTCACCGGCCAAGAATGCCTACAACTTCAATCCCGAACTACATGACGCCCTCGGCGTCGCGGTCGATACCCAGAGTGCCGTGGTTAAGCGGAAACGACGGCCGGATAGCGGAGAAGATGCCTTCTTCGTGAGCAGAGTCGGCCGCTCCGACTCTTCCCATAACTCCGTTGCTTTCGCTGTCGCAGACGGCGTCGGCGGCTGGGCCGAGTCGCGAGTTGACCCAGCTGACTTTTCACACGCTCTATGCGGCTACATGGCGCAGACAGCGCTAGACTGGAACCAACCGGCCGAGCAACTCCGCGCCAAAGCCCTCCTCCAGGCAGGCTACGACCAAGTCGTCGCAGACGACTCCATCCGTGCAGGCGGCTGCACCGCATCAGTCGGCATAGGCCTTGACGACGGCCGCATCGAACTCGCGAACCTGGGTGACTCGGGCTCCGTCCTCCTTCGTCAGGCTGCTGTCCACCACTACTCCATCCCGCAAACACATGGCTTCAACACCCCTTACCAACTTAGTATCATTCCCCCGCGCATGCGCCAACAAGCCTCCATCTTCGGCGGCGCCTTCCTCGAAGACTTCCCCCGCGATGCTTCCACCACAACCGTCCACATGCACCACGGCGACGTCCTCATGCTCGCCACAGATGGCGTCTTCGATAACCTCAATAACCAGGACATCCTGAAACTAGTCACATCCCGCATGCTCTACACAGGCGCCTGGACCACCTCTACATCCCCTGACACAAGCATCATCTCCCCGTCGTCCCGCGAAACTCTCGACAAACTCACAGGGCCTGAGGGACTCTCCTCCCTCATCCCGCGGCAGTCAGATCAGAACTCAAAGCCCACCAAAAAGCAACCCGCTACAGCCTCCACCGCGCACGAAACCACCTACACCCTGCAATCCCTTATCGCAGCCACCATCGCCGGCGAAGCAAAGCTCGCAAGCATGGATCTCCGCCGCGATAGCCCGTTCGCCAAAGAGGCACAGCGCTACTATCCCGGCGATTACTACCGCGGCGGGAAGGTCGATGATATCGCCGTTGTGATTATTGTTGCTGTGGACGCATGATCTTCTTCCTTTCCTCCTTTTTCTTTTCTTTTCCTTTTTTTAGGGCCTACATAGAGGAGTATTGGGGGGGCTTGCTTTTGTCTTTAACTTTATTTTTACTTCTAACTTTTGCAAAATTATGGATATGGATATCACACATCGCACCTGCTTCTGGTTCGGATTGGGGAATAAGGTTGACTGCTACATTATATAGTACGCTATAGACGGATAGATACATGTGATTCTGCTGTGTGAGCACTGCACTGTACTGCATTGCCCTTTGCTACCATCTAGATCTCTTTCCCTCTTTCTTCGCGCCTGATGCTTATTTTAAGCATCATACAACCGAATACCCCATACCACATATCCGCCCCCCCTCCTTTTTTTTTTTTTTTTTTTTTTTTTTTTTTTTTTGGTGATTGACGATATATAGTGACAAGACCGGTAATCTTATTCCTTGACACCTACCCTGATTCTCTTACTGTAAATATTTTGACCAGAAAACGAAAATATTTTTCAACGCTTTTAAGTATTCCGCTAGAACTACTCCTCCTAAATAGGATCCATCTTACTAGGAATCTCGAGTTCCGAACCCGAGACTGACCAAGACGGAGAGACAGTAATAAGAATAACGAAACTATTCGACGGGGCAGACATGGTAGAAAACTCGAGGAAACGACATTAACAAACTAGGCGAGTGCGACACGTACACAGATATGGGACCAGGAAAAAAAGGAACAAAAAAGGGAAAAAAGAGAAGAAACGGAAAGAGATACACAGCATCATCCACTCGAAGGTGATGATGAGATCAGGGTACCAACCAAGGATGCCATGCACGTAGATAGTTAGCTAGGTAGGTATGTTAAGTGCTGGCTTACGCCGCAGCTTCAGCAGTCTTCTCTTTCTCCTCTACGGGCTTCTCCTTCTCCTTCTCGCCGCCCTCCTTATTGTCCTGCTCTTCAGCCTCGGTAGCAGGCTCAGGCGCTACCTTCTTGGCCTCGGCCTCTTCCTTCGCAGATGCTGGCGTCTCCTCAGGCTTATCCTTCTCTGCCTCAGCGGCGTCGGCATCGGGCATGGGCTCGTCGACATCTGGAGTTCCCGGCTTGGTCTCATCCTCCTTCTCGGTGGGGGGTTCGGACTTGGACGGGGTTTCGGCGCCCTCCTCCTTGTGGACGCCGTTAGCCTTGGCCTTCTTCTCGTCCTTCTCTTTATCCTGAGAAGGGGTTGCCCTGTCACTGTCGAGGACGCTCTTCCACTTGGAGAGGATGTCCAGAGCGCGTTTCCGGAACTGGAATTCTTCGTCACGCGGGATGGAGGGAAGTTTGATGATCATTCTCAGGACCTTGTGGATCTTGGTTTCGCGAATGATTGAAACCTCCAGATCATCAATCTTCTCTAATTTGGTGAAATATCCGGACATCTGTGACATTTCTTCCTCCTGAGGGGGCTGGTCGCGAGAGATGAATCCCTTCTGGAGGCGATGACGGACGAACAGAACTGAAGATGAAAAGTTAGCTTATCATCGGGTTAACGTGGTTTGTTGCCAGTACCTTCTCTCTCCCTCTTCTTCTTGGCCTCCTCTAGGTTAACCTGGGGCTCAGGCTCCTTGGAGACAGGGCGAGACTCGTCGCTGTCTTCACCAGCTGCAGCTTTCCCCTTCTTACTGCTTGCAGTCTTGGACTTGCCGGAGGCTTTCTTCCCAGTCTCACCTGAAGGGGTCTTGGGGGTTGTGAGCTTCAGTTTGGTACCGGACTTTGGTGTCTTAGCAGGCTAGATGCGTCGGTTAGATCATAGTAGTCACAGTATTGGAGAAATGGTGCTGACCTTCTCTTCGCCCTCGACTTCGGCGTCCTTCTTCCTCTTTTTGGAGCTCTTTGTGGCCTTGGCTTCCTCATCCGCGTCTCCCATGTCGACATCATCGTGAATTTCCATACTCTTTCGCTTGTTCTTCTTGGCCTCCTTTTCAGCCTTGGCGGCGGCTTTGGCGGCAGCTTGAGCTTCGCGCTCCTCTTCCTCCTGTTGGATAGCGAGTTCGTGCTCCTGTAGCAGATTCTTAAAATGCGCAAGATCATGATTTTCTGCGGCGACAGCGTAAGCCGCTAGAAGTGCCTTCGATTTGCCTTTCTCCGAAATCTCTTTGCAGGAATCCGGGTCGAGGGGTGAGAGGTCGGTGTTGGGAATCCAAGCGCTATTGACGAGATTAGTTGGACTTGACACACAAAGGTTCAAGAGTAAAGATGGGCATACAATTCGTTTGTTTGCAGGAACATGACAGGGAACGTCCGTTCGGCGACGCGCTTGCCTCCATCTGCATAGTCCTCTCTGTAGGTTCCATCGGGTCGCTGAGCGGTCACAGGACGCGTGCTGGTCAGAGACTCAGGAAGCATGTCCTCATCACAGACAATGGCGGGCCAGGGAGGGAAGCTGCGAAGACGCGCAAGGTAGTACTCTCCAGGCTTAGCATCCAAATGCGTCATGCGAGTCATGGACTTCTTGCGGTTCAGCTTGGATTTGGTATCTCCGCCCGTAGACTTGCGCTTGGAGGATGACTTCTTGATGGATGGTGTTCCGTTGGCCTCCGAGGCGGCGGCGGCTTCCGGCTCTGCAGGGGCAGCGGCACCCTCATCGGAGTCTTTCGCGTCAGCATTTTCAGCAGATGTGTCAGGCTTCCCAGCGGCATCGCCGGACGATTCCTTCTTGTCTTCCTGGACGGTTGTGCTTTCTGTTTGGATGAGCGACGACAGTTAGCCAAGCCGCCCGACAGAGGTACGACAGGTACGCGCGGGCGCCGTCTGCCACGGCCCGGCGAGAGACCAGGAGCAAGCTTCTGCAACACTTACCAGCTGTCTTTTCTTCCGCGCCATTGGCAGACTGGTCTGCGTTCTCCTTCGTGGGCTCTGGGGCCGACTCGTCGGCACCAGCTTTGAGTTCTGCAGGAGCGCGCTCGACGGGCGCCTCACCACCAACTTCGGGGGCAGGTGCCGAGGGGTTGGTATTGTCCTCAGCCATGGTTCGTAACGAAGCTCAATATTAAATTAGATAAGCCGAGAAGGTCCTGGTGGATGACAATGAAGCCAAGCCTTCCTGCAGGAGATGGGTGGAAGGTCGAGGTGGTTTTCGGTGGGAGAGAAAGTGGTGGAGAAGGTCGCGACGCCGGGAGGCGGGAAGTCGACAACGCGTTGCACTGGGAAAAAGGGACGCTTGCTCGCTGTGAATGACGCAATGATCAAGCACAGCAACAACACAAAAAAATACAAAAAAAAACAAAAAATCAACGCGAGAGCTAAGTTCCTTTTATCTCAGTGTGGATAATGAATTTTCAACAGGTTAGATACCTCTGTGTCTTCGAGTTAGCAGTGACCGCGCAAACCGAGTACAAACACTCACGGTAGAGCTTAGTGGCACAGCACTCTGGAGAAGCAATTATGCTGTAAAGCTTCGTCCGGACGGCCCGTTTCGTAGCGATAGATATCTAAGTCTGATGGAAAAGGCAGAAGGGTGGATGGATGGTAGCACCAGGCGCCCTGGGGATGGGTAGTTGGACGCGGTCCTCGGCAGATGATTCCCCCTAAAACGAGGAGGACTACAGAACCACCTCGAACAGTCAGTCCTGCTCAACCAGGGAAGTTGATGGATAAGAGGAGGAGCAGCCACGACTCTGAAGCACCTTCGCAGTGTGAAGGTCGTGGGAGGGTCGGGTCGTGATGAATCCAGCTGCCAAGTGCGATGGGCGCGTCACAGGCGAACTCGCGATGGGAGATGCTCAAGATGGAGATAACTCCAAGAGTCGCAACGAGAAAGCTCAGACTAACCAGGTGACTGTCAAACACAATTAGAAAGCGCGCTTCTGTAACCCCGGAACTCTGAAGCGCATACCTGTTACCACGAATGAAGACTCGATGGGGAACTATGAGCAGGCTGAGAGTCGCGGAGAGTCGATTACCACGCGCGATTGATAAGAACCACGGTGTTGATTCCAGGGCGCGTTTAGAAGAGAGTCGGCTTGCTAGAGGGCTTTTGCAATGTTAGATAGCCAGTCCGGGTGTGAGAGCCCACAGTGGGAGGAGAAATGGCGGAGGCAGCCTGGAGACGTCCCAGATCTTCTTGGAGGAGAAATAATGTCAGCACTGGGCAGCCTGGCACCGCTACATCATTCAGTGAATATCAGATATTCACTTGGTCAGATCCCGTTTGTGTAAATAGTTTATTTCAGTGAGTATTTCTTCCATTCTCAATTTCTTTGAATATTTCTGTTCATTTTTTACTACATTTTCTACCTATACTGTGTGTGTAGTTCCGGACCATTGCAACCTTAAGGTAGAAATTACGTTGTTTCATCCCCAAACAACCAGAACACTGGTACACACCAAATGAGCGCTGAACTGCGTTGCAATTTTCATTTGGGATTCTAACGCCTGAGACGGCTACAATGCTATATTTACGCTAGATTCGCGACGTTAGGCCTATCAAATCTGTGCGAAGAGTACAGATTATAAGGTAAAAACATAGAAGGCTGTGTGGTCGTTTCGAATGTTCATGATGATATAGATGGTCCTATGCAGCACCTAATTATACAGGCTGTTCGTAGAAATAGGGCGAAAAGAGAGACCCTAAGGATATGTGTTCGGTGATACGGTATCGCCCCCGAGGAGAAAAGCATGATGATCATCGCAGTAAGAAGGGCTTCTTATAGTGCAGAATGTGCTTTGTACATTCAAGGAAGTGAAGTGTACTTGACCTCATCATCGTCAACCCATCCGTCGGTATCCATTCCCGCCATTTCGGCTGGCTCTGGCTTGTGAATCCGAACTAGACAGAGGAAGTAATCTTCCAAAGGTAGTAAATTCAGTAGAACGCCATTGAACCTCCACCCGAGAGAACAAACCACCGCACCAGCGACTGCATCGAGAATGAAGTGATTCGCAGTAGCGACTATTGCGGCAAGGATTATGGCGGGATACGCAAAGCCGAGGAACAGGCAAGCCAGGCGACGCCATGATGGCATGTGGAAACCGACTGCGCCGATTCGGAGCCGAGTAGCTAGACGATGCTGAGCAGGTAGAGGAATGGTCATTATGGTGAGACCGATCATAAGAGAGTACCCGAAGTGTAAAGAGGGCATCGCAGCTGTAGCACGGTTTGTAAGTATAAGTTTGAGCAAGAGGCGTCGATGGAGCTCACCATATTGATTGCAGAATCGATTCTCTGTCCACACGCTACCGGCGCCCTTGACTCCATGCACAGTATCGACAAAGCCATAGCTACGCGCCAACTCTCCTTCAAACCCTCCAACATTCTCGTCGCTCAGCAGGCGAGGCGGCATGCACGGCCACAGGGTGAAAACAACAAATGCAAGCAGGTTGCACACAGCCAATGTTCGTCGCCGAGCCTGATAGAGAAGCGGCCCCGCGGGTGATCCACTCATCACTCCTCTAGGATCCCCCGGCTGAGGTTCATCATAGCGGTTTCTTGTGATAGTGTAATAATATAGCCAGACTAAAAATGCAATGGTCCCAGGGATATGGATGAAGGAATAGATCCAATTGGTCCACTTCATGAGCAGAGGGCGTGCAAGGAAGAATTGTTGAATCGGAACTTCCCAGAATATACCAAGCTTCTGCTCAATCTCGATAAGTTCCAGCGCATGCTTCCTCGCCACGTCGACGGTCCCTTCTTGTAGAGTTATGGCCGTAAATGCTCTTCCTAACTGGTACGTCTGCGAATATGATGTTAGAGGGGCATCGAGCAAGGTTGAAGCGCGCAAGAGAACTATACCCAGTAGACCAATGCCCAATACCAGCACTCAGCCAGGAAGGGCAGCCTTTGTAATAAGCGGCTGAGGAGACGATCCTGGAAGATAGCAGTGCTTGGTGAGATCACCTCCCATGACCACACCAGAATTGAAACTCGTCGCTTGCGCCAAGTTTCCTGCTTGCATTGGGCGCTTAGTGGAGACGAAGACCGATTGCCAAGGAGGCCATCCTTTGATGTAGGCGTAGACAATCCCGATTCAACGGAGCCTGGAGAAGTCGCACGGTAGCGGCCAAAAGATCTGCGGCGAGTACGCTGTGGAAAAGAGCCGACTGCGCGATTGATCCAAGTGCCACCAAAAAGAAGAACAATAACCACGAAGGGCTCCAAAAATGCGCCGGCCCCCATGTTGCGTCCTGGGCGCCTGAGTCCGCTCTGCGAACCAGGGAACCAAGAACCTAGAAGGGTAGAAAAGAGCGGACGAATATAGCTAAATAGAAAGTGATGGAGGAATAGCAAGTCGGATAAGGCAGCCGCCTGAAAGAGAGTTGGGTGCCCGGCTGGGAGAGTTACCTATAGGCAGAACCGCAGGATGGGGAAATCAGGAACGTTTGGATCAAAGCAACATCACTGTTTCAAGGTTGTCAACTTGCATGTCACAGCATCCCCGCTTGACCCATCGACTCAGTGTGACAAATGAGGCTGTGGAAATGAATGAAGATGGCTGACGCAGGTGCTTGAGATCTGAAAGCGCCTGGGAAGAACTTGGAAGTGGAGTGGAGAGCACTGGTTCCTTCTCTTTATGGACGTGGAAATGGGAAGTTTAAGGGTACCCAGTACCTACGTAGTACCTGTACCTGAAGAGTGTTTGTGGAAGCGTACCATGGGGGGGGGGAAGCTGTAAGAAAAGGTCGAGATATACCAGGGATCTCTTCCATGGTTGCAGTACTGTTTGAAGCGGATTTAGCGCGTATTTAACCTGTGTAAGATTTCCTGTACAGCTTGTAGCCTTGCACATCATCACTAACAGGGCTGGAAAGAGTCAAGGCCTCATTCAAATGACAAAGAGCCGGAGGGCTGGGAACCCACCTGGAAGGTAGGTAAGCTCCGCCAATGACCTGAAGAGGGAGAACGGGGTGGGCACTATGTATCTATTTACGCAGGTAATCTGGCAATTTGCATTTTATTTTCTTTTCCTCTTTTTTTGTTTATCCTGCCAAGTGCCCCTGTCAGACTCAGTGCAACCTATCTGCATACACTCCCTGGCCTTCTCTAAGGATGGCGGTGTGATACTCCCAAGGCTGTGCTATGGCATCGCCGAGTTGAATAAACCGTAATCTTGGTAAGGTAAACTGGGTGAGGTCGGACATTCAAGATGAATGCTGAGACCAGAGTCAACACGCCAACAAGTCTGATAAGGCATATTACGTAGCAGAAGTGTCTGTTCTCGGGTCTTTCTCTTCGCTTTTTTCGTTTTGCTTTTGTAGTATCTGTTGTACAACCGCTCGAACTCCCTACACACCTGGTTGTATCGACCTCGGTATGAAATTCGCCAGCTTGGCCAAGAGCAGCACCCGCTCAATAATAATGAGATGACTGTGTGGGTGGAAGGCTTTACCTAGATGGCGAACTTGCAGCTGAGACCTTGAGAGAGTTGCGCAATCCGAAGAAGGAAGCCCGTCACACGACTCGACCGTCCCGACCTCGCCTCGAAAGCTGGGCCAATGATTATAGCTTAGCTTCACCGGCAAAGCTACCTTAGCCAGCCCAATTTCTCGTATCAGCACGCTCTGGAGCTGACGCCCAGTCTTATCCACCCATCGGATTCAACATTACAAGCATCAACCGTGATCACAAGGGGACGTTCGTTGACTTTTGGCGAGGCTGTGTAAGAAGGTAAAAGGCTCTTGATTATATCTATAACTAGTATAAAGTCACTGGTAAATCATCTCATAGTTAAGTCGGTGCCCTTCGGCTTGATCTACAGTGTGGAGTCAGCCACAGTCCCTTCCATGGTTATTGGTTAAAGTTGGAATTTGACTATACTATTAATAATAGCATACTATTTCAACTTTTGAAGATGCCCACTCCCAGGCCCACGGACCTAGGTAACGAAGCCTACCTATGGTGGGGATGTGCGTCAATGCGTCGGGTAGGGCAGAAACCGGCAAGGGTGCCCGCGGCTTAACCTTGGTTAGGGAACAACTTAACATGCCCGGGCCCTGCCAGGTGGGGAGGACATATGATCCATCTTATCAGCGCCTTCCTTGATAAGGTAGTAGTACTAGATAGCGAGTTCGATGATAACTGGAGAAAGCGCTCTGAGTGGAAGCATCTGACAATGCCCGACTTTGACGGTTGAATTGTCGCACTCCCCGGCAGTAAGGCTCAGCCCCATCGCTGTCGCTCAGCCTCAGCCACGGAAGGTCAACGGAAGCTCGGACGGCTTCGGTCCATCGAAGCTCCGATGGAACCTACCTAGTAGGTGGCCTGTCAGCATTACCAGTCTAGGTACAGTAACTGCATAACTGTCCATCGACCGGTAGATCGATAGTGATGACCCGGGAGTCTGTCTATTATTATTGTTGGACGACTTGGACTGTGACATTGCTTACTGCCACAGCACTGGTACAGACAGTATTATCATACCGAGGTGCGGACGCAGACAACTGGAACTTTCTTTCTACGAGGATAGGTACCTCTTTTGACTGTACCTACTACCAAGGTAGGTAGTCTACAAGCATTGAGGTTATGATATCATCGACATAGATCTCGGCTAAGGTCCACGTATTTTGACTTCATGCCTCAGACCGTGAGATGTAAACATATGCCCGGTTACGGGAATATGATGTATCAGTGATGACATACTTAGTATGACACTCGCTGGGCAGGTTATATCCCACACCTTTTCACTACCTGTAGCATAGCCATAATAGAAGGTCAAACAAAATCTTGACTTCGGCGCTTTTCGTACCTTTTCACTGTAACTGCCCAAGCCTCTAAAACGGCCCTGTAAACAGCACCACGTGGTATCTAATTTAAGAACCACCATGTTTTCGCCCGTGGCCCGAACCACTGCTCTAGCATCGCAAAAAGCCCTGGGATCGGCGTTCCAGAAAGTCGCGACACCAACAGTATGCTCAAAGAGCATGTCTAGAAAGGCGGCTGCTGCACAGGCCACTACTTTGCTTCAAGACAAGGCCCACGGTTTTGGATTCGCGCGATCCAACCCTCGTCCCAAAAAGCCTAGATCCAAGGGTGTGACTGAGATCAGAGGACCGTATTATACAGTACGTGATGCGCCTGACACCGAGAACTAGTCAAGGCCGTGAAAAGCGGAGAACTGATCAAATCTTAGGTGATGGGTAAGAGATATTTGGCCGATGTGCTTGAGACGTGAGCGATAGCCTTGGAAAAGTAACGCTCCGAAGCTGATTGCTGATGAGCATTGCAGAATGGGCACACATGTAGACGGTCTCAAATTCGCTGGAGGCTCCTTTTCCCTCTTCCCAGAGAAGCCTTTGAAAGAACTGATCGATCTTGCACATGAGCATGATGTCTACGTCTCAACCGTGCGTGCTGGCCGGACACCTGCCGTGATAGCTTCCACTGACCTCGGACTTACCACAGGGCGGATGGGCTGAGCACCTGCTCACACACCCGGACCCCAACTCGGTCTTTGACAAATATCTCCAGAAATGCAAGGATTTAGGGTGAGTGGGTCTTTCTGTTTTAATCTCAAGTCCCAATCTAACTTGGCCCTTGGCGCAGATTTGATGTTATTGAGGTTTCCTCGGGTTTCTTATCAATCCCTGAAGATGACTGGCTCCGGCTCGTGGATAAAGTCCACTCGTACGGACTAAAAGCCAAGCCCGAGCTTGGTATTCAGTTCGGAGCCGGCGGAGATACGCCGGCGGCTGGTCTTGAGGCAATCGGCACCTCCGACCCGGGAAAGCTTGTGAATCTGGGACACAAGTTCCTCGATGCTGGTGTGGAACGCCTTATGATTGAGTCGGAGGGGATTACAGAGAACGTGAGCTCGTGGAGGACGGATGTCGTGTCGAAGATCATGAAAGAGCTTCCTGCTGAGCGAGTCATGTTTGAAGCGGCAGACCCGAAGGTTTATACCTGGTATCTCAGGGAGTTTGGCATCGACGTCAACCTCTTCGTCGACCATAGCCAGATTGTTCAATTGTCCTGCCTGCGTCACGGCATCTGGGGCACTGCCGATACCTTTGGAAAGATTGTGTCTTTCCGCCCTGAGTAGGTGGGTTTGGATGAGTCCCAGCCGAGTTGAGAATGGAAGTAATCGGAAATGTGGCTGATTTGTGTTATAACCGGCTGCGCTGTACAGTCCTCGACGAGATTATTTCAATAACTTGAGGTTAGACGCCATATTCTGTCATAGGTCCAATATTTGCTATAGATAACCTTGGACTGTAGATAACCTTGAATGCGGTGGTTTTGCGGATCCGATAAATGATGAGCAGATTCAGATGATGTCTAAGGTGTCTGTTGTCGATCTTGTCAGCCTCAGGCACCAGTGCCAATGCCGAGTCTCCTCCCACTGAATAATAATCCGGGGAAATAATCCCGAATCAACTGAGTCTCAAGCCCAACAACATTCACCTCAGGCCGTGGACCAATGATTTCCGACGACGCTGTTGATCAGTGGATTTGACTGATTTTTCAGGTTGGAGATGCTCAGTCAAGCCGTCCGACGATTAGCCAAAGTGGGATTTTCCCTACCTACTATCTCCCATTGATCGCCGCGAATCTTCCCCGCGTTGACAGCCGCCGGCTGCCTCTGCCTCTGCGAGACATCCCCGACTTGACACCGCCACCTAGTACTTCGAGCAAGCCGAAATGCCGAGAGCGAGTACTGTGCCTGGCGCCAGGCTCCGGTGCCGGAGAGCCTGCGACAGCTGTAAGAGGAGGAAACAAAAGTGCAATGGGGAACAGCCGTGTACGATATGCATCGCGCGTCGCAAGGAGGCAGAATGCCATTTTTCGGATAAACCCGCACGGCTGCTGAGGCCCAATAACAGCCCAAAAGAAGCGATGCTACTTAGCGAACGCATGGTTTCCACGCCGCAGCGGCAAACGGCCATGGACCATCTTCTCAACTCGCTCGAAGATCAGAGCGCAACTATGGAGCAGCAGGTGGCGGAAGATAAAGATGGAGCGGCGCCTGTACCAAAGGTTGCACGGTTGCTCCGGGATGGCCAGGGGAAGTTTATGTATATCGGAGACTCCGCCAGCCTGTCCTTCCTGCAGAGCGTCCGTCGCATCGTGTCGATGTCGATCGGCAGATGCGAGTTCACCGAGGACACATCGCGACACTCCATGTTGGAGGCCTTTCAAAGCAGTTCAACCACGCAGACTGGGCCGTTGATTGAACCGCCGAGCAATGATGAGGCGCAGCGACTCGCCAGTCAATACGTTCTCGCAACCAGTCCATTGTTAGACCTTTTTGACCTCGAAGAATTCCATCCCCGGCTCGCTGATTGGGTTGGGAACCCCACGGGAGAGGAGAACACGGTCAGCTCGATTTTTTATCTTGTTCTCGCCATCGGCGCGCAAGTGTCCGACACGAATCAAAATCTTGCCGAGCAGTATTTCGTTAGCGGCCGGCAGCTGGCCTTTTCCGCGTTTACCGAAACCCCTAGCTTGTTCACTATTCAGTCCTATGTCCTCATTTCGATGTATATGCTTGGCGCATGCCGTCGCAACGGTGCCTTCATGAACCTCGGCATTGCTTTACGGGCTGCGTATGCAGTGGGAATCCACCGGAAAGACGCAAATTCCTTGTTCTGTACGCGAGAGCGGCGGGCTCGAGAGCGGGTGTGGAAGAGTCTCCGCATGATGGACCTATTTCTCAGTGCCTCCCTAGGACGCCCACCGGCGACGTCAGATTTTGATTGCGATTTACGCGATGATGAAACTTCCTGGAGAGAATCTCAGTCGGCACAAGACCAACTATCAACGACTGTAGTCTCGCTTTGTCGAATTTTTGAGCGGATCCTCACGGAGGTGTATATGCGGCAGGTCGTTTCAATTCATGTTGCAGAGAATATCTCAAACCAGCATCGAAGCTGGGTTAGGAATCTACCTACTTTTCTGCAAACACGGACAGGATGCTTGGAGCCCAAGGATCTAGAGGAAAGCTTAGTAGCCGCTCATGTACTTGGTGCATACTATTGGTCTATCATCCTTCTGACGCGCCCGTTCCTGGTCTTCTGGGTTTCCCAATATGTGCGAAACAAGACTGCAAGTGTATCC
Organism: Aspergillus egyptiacus; assembly: GCA_025688805.1. NCBI lineage: Eukaryota > Fungi > Ascomycota > Eurotiomycetes > Eurotiales > Aspergillaceae > Aspergillus > Aspergillus egyptiacus. Next base: position 34,279 of record MU628474.1, on the reverse strand, counting down.
GAAGCCAGGAACGGAACATCCCGCCTCTCGCTATTTGCCGATGCCTGCGTCTACTCGGCTTTACGCGGTCTCGATATCATAGACGACCTTTCTCGATACGAGACGTTACCGCGCAGGTTACCGTTCCTAATCAACTCCGTCTTCAACTCAGCCGTGGTGCTAGGCGCGGCGTTCTTTGCTGACTACGACAACCTCCTCCCTCTTGAAGAGGGCATAAGCAAGGCAGAGAAGTTTCTGGAGCTATTTGTCCCGCATGATCCGCATTCCTGCCGCTTTTCCCAAATCGTCAAATACCTCCGCGGTGCGGTCGCCGAGTATGTCCGGCGACGAAATCGCCAATGGATGGAGAGACGCAGCCGACAAGTCGACCAACTCTTCGGTCAAGTAGGGCCAGCACCCGCACCGACTTCTTCCTCCACACTGGAAAACGCCCCTGTAGTGGGGCGACAAGATGAAACGACGGTCCCAACCCCTCTGTCTCCGGATAGACTTCCTCCGATGAACCCTGCCACCCTTTCGCAGCCACCACAGCCGCCGACACTCGCCCCGCAGGATAACAGCTTGTGGGACGCTTTGTGCGGTGCAGCTGCCACAAGTGGCCTTCCGTACGAATCGGCGATATCTACGCTGACGACAACGGGTGTTCCCGTTGGCTTTTCCCCCGGGGGCTCCATACCAGGCATGAGGGCTGAACCCGGTGGTGGCCAGACCCCACTTTCCGATATGATTCTATCAGACAATGGGCTTTTCTACATGGCGGAAGATCTTCCGGTGTTTGGGCTCTGGAATGAGGCGTGATCGTCTCACCCATGGGTGTGTCTTCGTCGTTTGATGTGGTATAATGAGCGAATTTCCTTTCTACAGCTTTGGAATGTGTTATTTCAGCATGATGGGTGGTTGATCTGTAGACAAGTGCTTGCATGAATGGCGTTGGCGGCTATACCTATCTGAACTGTGTGTGCTCAATCAACTATATTCTCCGCTATACAAGCCCAGACTATCAATCGGAGTCAGGAAAGTCATCAACCGTGAAGGAGCGTGGTGTAAGAGACTTACAGAGAAATACCGCCGTGTGCCCTGCGCCAATAACGGCTAAAAGCTCGAGGGTCGGCAGTCCTTGATGAAAGGAATGGCGCAGCTGTCATTGATCTAGAGTCTAGCTGAAGACAACAGACATTGAGGCTGAAGTATCTCGCCCCTTCTCAAGGTCAGCGGGCTGGCATGTCTTGCTCCACCAACCAGGACCACTTCGTTCTTCCTACAACAACCATTAGCAAACCCTGCCAATTGTCACGGCCTCGGGAGAATACAATGATACGGAATTAATTCTTATGGAAATATGCTCGCTACCTCCATAGAGATGATTTTATGACCTTGGTGACGCGCAAACGTCCTTTTGTCCCGGACTGGGCCAATACGCTCCGCAGCGTTATCAAGGGCCGGAGAAACGCACAAAAGACAGATGCAGTGTACGGCTACCGTATCAACGTTGGCGATGTGCACCGGAAGTACATGAGGTTCTTCCAGGGCGGACTAATCGATATGACGGTTACACTCCAGTTCGATGATGGAAGCATTCTTTTGAAGGAAACAGTGGAAGATCTGGAGTGTACGCCGAGGGAGTACGGTACGTCAAAGCTCCTAAGCAAGGTTGTTTCTCAGGTTCCTTTCTCTAACCCCAAACGATGAACGGTAAAGTTCGAACTGTCCAGGGCCACTAATGCATGTCAAATTATTCCGGCAGGCACGCCCCCATTCATCGCATCAAGCGAACGCTCTTACGATGAGTTCTCCTGCTTGCAGACGTTGTGTCCCAGGCCGAAAAATGCCCCAAGTGTCTTCAAGGGGACGTTCAGAGATTGCAATACCGACAGGGCCATGGGAAGCCGTTTTGGGAAGAGCTTTGTGGTTGCGGATTGCTGGCGCCTTGGTTGGCGGTGCGTTCCTGGTTGGACCTACTATGTGGCTGCTGGCACTAAAGCGAGAAACATACCTGCAGATGGGGGTTGCCACAGGCTGCGTCTCGGCTTTTTGGCTTCTTATGGCGTGGTATCTCAGTACCACTGAGGATGTATTCGCGGCATCTATAGCCTAAGGCACGCAGCTGTTCTCATGATTTCCATAAGCGTCATGATGCAGGAGACGGGGAGGAGCGAGCGTCAGACTTCTCAGTAACGGTATTCTGTGATTGGATACTTGGCGATGGAAGCGAGGAATCGTGCATGGGACTCGTATCTGATCTATGTACTATTACCATACTACTACCAACACGTCCAGGTAAGAAGCCACTAGGGGATGTCGACTGGAAGCTCCGCACGCCATGCACAGCAGCACAGCCTCGCTGGGCAACAACCGCCATCCTCATCGACTTGGTTCCAACGAGAACTTCCAACTCTGTTTCCGCCATCATGCCACGCCGCTGCTCAACAGGATTTTAATCTTCTCCAAGGCCCACCCGCGGGCGACTGCGTCGGCCTTGCGAGCCGCGTCACCCTTTCCAGCATCCAGATCACCATCGTTCTCAACTCACAGGGTGCGTCACAAGCACTTGAGAAGCTACCGGAGACTCTTAGCCCTGCATTGGATCAGACCAAACTTGATGGTAATTCTTTGATCCTTCACCTCTCCACCCCATTATTCTATCCTCCTTGGTGGATTGAAAGGGTCTGTCGGACTCGGGCGATACGAAGACCCAGATCAGCATAATCCTCGACCTACTTGACCAGGAGGCGTCCGTCCAAATGTGTGAACTCGCAGCTGAACCATGAGTTATACACAGAGTGGGGCTGGTATGCACCCCCAGCCTCTACGATATTTTGGAAAGATGACTGACAATACCCGCCGTGGCAAGCCCTAAAGGTGATGCACGGCTCATATATACAGCCCTTACAGGGCGCATTTGTGCTTCCCTGTCCTAACTTGAGCGTAGAGATATAGTCCTCCCCATCCTAAGTGGGCGAGGCTGTATTTTTGCAGCAGCCTGCTCTTTCAGATGAACTACTTGCTCGGCTAATTCACGACTATTTTAATGGACCTGGTCGATAGAAGTGTCAAAGCCGTGAACAAAAGCATTAACCTCGCCAGGCAGGTCAGTCTCGGACAGTGACTCCGACTGCCATGCCTTTTAGACTAAGGAGCACGTGTTCCAATTCGCGCCGGACGGCGTCCCAGTATAGTTCTTCGATGCTTTGCAAGTACTCCGATTAGAGTCCACGGAGCCCCAACAGTCTGAGCATCACCGCTGCTCGCTGTTGAAGAAGATCTGTCCTTCCCAACTAAACGTGATATAGCACCTGCGAATTTCATCGTAGAGAAGTGAACTGCTTGTCGTCCTCAAGCATTTTGGGATAGCCGAGTACATTATAATAACTGTCGTGGGAGGCTTAAAAAGCCAAGGGCAGGCTGTCGGGGTAATGTCGAGGGAGCTCGTATTTGGCGTTAGGGCTTCTTGGTCTGGGTCGGGCATGGGAGGCCGAACTCGACCAGCTTGGATGCTGCGTTGGGCATCGTCCCGGTTCCACGGAAGGTATATCGAAAGGGAAAACGCAAATGGCGTGAGGCGACGCTGCTTGACCCAATCTTCGAAGATAGGAGGCAGGGTAAGTGGCCGTTCTACCTGTCCCTCAGCCGCCTGGCTCAGCTTACTCCATGAGCGACGAAATTTGAGAAGCAAGTTGAACAGACGACAGTTGTCGACGTAGCCCCCATAGTTCCGCCGATTGTAGGTCATCATCAAAGCAACTGATCGCTATCTGGACCAAGAGACTAGAGGTGCATAGATGAGTTGATGGTATGGCATGCGGTGCTGCTAAATTCAAGTTGGTTCGAGACCCTTCGATACCGAAAACTGTTCGATGTCCCTTCCCGTGGGCATATATTGTACGCCAAACCTTTTTGTATGCTACAAGAAGAGCCCACTTACACATCATTAGCGGTATCACTTCACAGAAATGAAATCCAGCTCTTAATATGATACAAACTCCACATGGAGTGTCGGACTGTGGTGTATTCTAGACCCGTGGAGATTGCATGACGACGGGAGAGGGAAAGATGCTGTTGCATGGTTCGCCAGAAATCTCACACAGAGTGTAAGAGAATCGCGTGGCTTTTGATTATATGTCAAGTAGGATGAGCATACTTGTTTTTGAATTCAGATCGACTGTCAAGGCACCTGATAACTTACTTTTGGATGGACAGCTGATTCAAGGCCATGCTGGAGAGATGGTGCAAGCAAGGAGCTTTCTTTTTTGGGGCGTCTTCAAGGGAATTCCGAAGAGGGACGGGCTCAAAGACTTGTGAAGTGATGCTAAGCATGTTAAGTTGAATATGTCAGGAGTAAAGAGGAGCTAGAAAGTCATTTGGATGAGGGATCAGATGGGACTTGGATAAGGGGTTCAAGACGGAGAAAAGGAAGCCCGACGAGGATCCGTGGAGGTGATTTTCAGCCATGCTGAGGTTGGAATCAAACTAGATTTTCAATTCCAGCTACCAAGACATGGACCAAGTTTGAAGTGAGCACTGAGGTAACATTAATTAATCTAAGAATACCTAAATCAACAAAAGGATAAACAAACACCAGCCAGAACTAAGCAACTAAGTAGGAAATACACAGTTCATGAGAAGAGCTGAACTGGATGATGCTGACATGACCGGTTTAAAAGCAGCACAGAGCACAGACTAGGTAACAGTTACAGGAGCAGACAAAGGAAAATATGGAGAGCGTTAGCATGCAGAGTGGTCTTCCAAAATTGAGTAGATTGTTATGTTCAGCCGGGGTGGAACAGCAAAGAAAGGAAAACGAAGGGAACGGAAATCGAAGTCTAGCTCGCTGAAGCTGCGTCACGTAACGAGATCCTCGTGGTTCTGTTGTGCGGATAGATGGTCGGTCATGCCTAGATCGCTGCATGTATGATAGTGCTTATGTGGGAAAGGGAACCGAGGGTAGGGCATGCTTGCAATCCCGCCAGCAGAGAGAGCAAAATATAATGTATGATGAAAAAGGTCGATTGGCAAAGTTGGAGTTTTTATGTACACATCTGCTCCATTTAAAAGCCGAACGGATTGGAAGGTGCTTCTATAGTTAGCTAGCAGTCGATGCAACATAGAGGGACAAAACTTACTAGCTTGCGCAAGGTTGGCCTTCATGCCTGTCGGCTGTGGGGCAAGCTTCTTGGGAGACTCGGGCTTCACACCAAACCGGACGGGAGGCGCTGGGCCAGTCTTTTGCGACTGCAACGGCGTGATTGTATGTTGTTGAGGCATAGGAGGAATTGGAGGAGGTGAAGAAGGGCTATAGGTCAAGGGACCAGAACCATTCATACCGGTTGGCTGAGGCTGCAATGGTGGTGGGAGGACAGAATTGATCCCGGTTGCCATGGGTTGTTGGGGAGGTGCTTGGAAACCTCCGAAACCCGTGGGCTGGGGTCCCAGACCCGGGAACCCAGTTTGCTGTTGCTGCTGCTGCTGCTGGATTCCGAACTGTGACTGAGGCTGAAAGCCGGTGGGTTGCGGCATCAGTCCATTCTGGAACTGGTTTGGCGCCATGAAGCCGGTGGGCTGTTGTTGGAAGGGAGGTTGGAAACGTTGTTGATTCAGTTCGGCCAAGCTTTGTCCAGGGGGTGCAACTGGAGCACCTTGTTGAGGGAGACCGGTCAGCTGCGGCTGCAGTTGAGGAACACCGAAGGGCTGCTGTTGGGGCATGTTTTGAGGCGCAGACAGCGGGCGTTGAGGTGGGGGAGGTATGAGAGAGCTCTGGTTGGTAATCTGAGGAGCCTGCGGGCGCTGTCTTGACTGCTGGAAGCCAGTCGCCTGGGGACTCAAACCCTGGAGACCAGTCTGCAGAGGCTGCTGCTGGGCAGGCTGCCCCAATTGTGAGAAGAAGCTGGGGGTAGCTCCAGGCTGCTGCGGCTGCGGAGCAGGGGCGGCAGGTGGCTGAACTTGGATAGGTTGCGTCGCAGGAGGCGATTGCGCGGGGGCGGGGGCGGGGGCTGGTTGCGCAGGAGTCGGCTGTAGAGGAGCTTGAAGTAGAGATAGCTCTGCCATAGCCCCGGCGAGTGGTTGTTGGGCCGGCGGCTGGCTAGTAGGGGCGGATGTTGCAGGCGGCGGGGAACTCGGTTTGGCAGCAGTCGGTTGTTTGGGCGTCTTCACTTCCCATGCATCATCATCGAATCCCTTTTGCACAGGTTTCTCAGCCGCGGCTGGAGCTGGTGCCGGCGCGGGAGTGGTGCTGGCAGGAGCTTCCGCTGGCTTTGTTGAATCCTTCTGCTCAAACGCCTTTGGATCGACCACATCGTTTGCCTGAACAGCTGGTGCTGGCCGTCCTTTGCGAGTGTTGTTGCGTAGCGTGCCGCCAGGGCCTGCAAAAAGGCCGCCTGAGCCGTCCTCGCCGTTACTGATGACCTCTTCCCCACCAAAGCTCACATTCCGCAATTTCGACTTGCCTGTTCGTCCAAACATGCTGTCCAAGTAGCGCATCACGCGCAGGATATCGCCCTCCTTCAAGCCTAGCGTGCGTAGAGTTTCAGGCGTAACATCAGGAAGAATGCCTTCATCCATAGAGTCTTTGGTGAAGTTCTGTGCGTATCGCTCGCACTGGTGGGGACCAACACCAGCCTTGAGAAAAAAGTCAAACCAGTCGTAGTCAGATTGCTGGAAACTAGCGCCAGCTCGCTTCCCCTCGTTGGAAGACCGAGCCTTTTCACCCTTGTCGACTTCGATGCGTTGAGACCGGCGTCGAATATCGGATAGAGGTTTATCTTCGTCAAGGGATATTCCGGTCACCTTCTCAACGTACTCCAAGTCCTCAAACGACATCTTCGGGATCGGTACTGCGATTTTGATCCCATTTGTCTTGTGCAGATGGATCTTGCCATCCTGCAAACCAATGAACTGCGCCTCCACAGTGAACGTTTTGGACCGATCAACCCACGTCCTCACCTTGGACGGATCAGGTTCTAGAGAATGGTCAGGCCTGTACTTATGCAAAGGAAAGGAAATACTTACTGGTTCTCCCACTGCCCTTACTGTCTTTCTTGTGATGCTGCAGTTTACCTGTTAGCGTTTCTTTGCACTTTCAGAGAGCCAAGGTACCATACCGATGGACTTCGTGGCGTAGCAGATTCCGCTATAGACTTCCGTGTAGCCTCCTTAGCCAGACGGGCCTCCTCGAGTCGGTTCCTTTCCACCGCCGACAAACCAGATTCGAGAGGTGTTGTGCTTGACTGGGTGGGAACTAAGCCGCCCACTTCCACGTAGCTGCTTGGGACGACGCCCTCCTTGCCATTCTTCACGCGTCGCACCATCCACCATTCCTCGGATTTGGTGTCATCTAGGATAATAACCTCGTCTCCAACGCCAACGGTCACCTCGTCATCGCCTTGTGCCATGAAGTCATACAGCATAGTTCCCTTCTTTTTCGCCCCGCCGCCACCAGAGCTGGCTGCAATGACTTCACGTAATCCTTCCGCGCGGTAGGCGCCGGAGATCTCACCCAGGGCAGAGACGATTTCGCGGGCAGTGTCTTTGGCTCCCGCATGGAAATCCACACTCTTGCTGGGGCGAACGAGATCAATAAAAACGTGCTTTCCTTCAATAGAATAATGCGTGAGCTTCTCGGCGGTCCACTCCTGCATGTCCCCGTCGTCTTCTGGCGAGATGAAGATGGTTCCAGTGGCGATATTGATCCCTAGCGTGGTGGGCATTTTCTTTCTTTTACCCATAACCTCGACCATTTCATTGATATTGTACATGTGATAGCCGGAGGGAGATCGTGGCGCCGTCCGTCCAACTCGATTATAGGGTGGGGATTCCCGGGGGCCATCGTTGTCCCGTAGGGACGCATACCGTGGATGAGAAACGGGCGACGACGCAGAGTCCGGAGAGTCTAGGTGAACCGGAGAAGTCACCTGTTCGGACGGAGGCCTTCGAGGTAGTGCAGGCGCGGGGGGTGAAGGCTCGCGGTAGGACTCTTGCGGTTCGTATGACGGCTGAGCTTGGGGGGTAGGGGGAACCTCTCGTTGTGATCCGGGAGCCGCGTGCTGCTGGTGGATGATACTTGCTATTGCGGCTGCAGTGGGATTTGCATCGACCGGAGAGCTTGAGGCGGGCGGACTGGGTTCTTCTTCCGCTGGCACCGCAGGCGGCCGTTGCGGAAGGGCGGGAGGGGCCTCATGCACGGGGGAGGCGGCAGCCGGGGAAGGGGGTTCAGGCGACGCGGGAGTTTGAACGGGCGCTGCATGAGCTGCTACAGCCTCTTCAATTTCGATATAATTTGAGGGAGCGAACCCGTAATCTGAATTGACACCAACCAAGGTCCAGTCCGGGTCCGAGGTGTCGTACACGACCAAGCTCGCATCTTCGGAGAAAGACACTTCTTCGTCTGTCTGGCGTGTGTAATCATATAGCGCTTTCGCGGTATGAATCGGTTTAGCCTGTTGGTGCAATCGGTGTGCTGTCAGCCTTCTGTGGTAAGGACAGGACGTCATCGTAATCCCGCGAGCCCCTGACAGCGAGAACGACACTCAGGAAACTCCGCATGGGGCACGAGTTGTCTCTTCCGAACGTCCTTTTCGCGTGCTCCAAAACAACATGACTGAGATGGCGTCCTTACCTCCTCGACGTAGTTATTCGGTACTAAACCCTCGGGCTCATCTTCGTCGTCCCGGTCCGCCTTCTTTTTGGCTTTCCACCAATCGTCCTCCGCGCTTTTCTCGAGAATGCAGAGCAAATCGCCTTCACGAAGTTCTAATTCGCCTTGCGCTTGCGGCTGGTAGTCGTAGAGCGCGGTATAGATACCAACGAAACCCATGGTGGGCGCCGGGCGACCGAACGATCGGCCGCGTGTGCTACTCGGGGGGGTTTGTAAGGTCGGTAGAAACTGGAGGGGCGTGCTCCGGCTGCTTGTGCAGTGGCAAGTATCCGAAGGCAAGGCAAAGGTTATTACAGCCGCGTTAGCCAGGAATCGGACGATGCAGGGCGGTTGGCGGAATAATATGGGGAGGGTTCGTCAAGTTGCCGTAGTAGCTGGAGTTTGGAGAGTCGGCGAGGAAGAGAGAGAGGGAGAGCAAGTGGGCTGGGCTTGGCAGCTCCCAACTCATGGATGGATCAGGCTGGAACGGAGCAAATCCGGGGTACAGACTTTGGATCCAGGGAGAGAGGAGAGAGGTTGTGAATTGACACACTTTCGTCAATATGAGGTTGTTGTGGAATATGAGAAGAAAGATGGGAGAACCGCCGATCGCTGGGGCTCCAGAGGGGGACAATTGCCCAAATCACCTCAGCAGCGAGAGAGCTGGAGAGAGCACCGACTGGGGAAATTGGGCGCCCTGAAGGATCGATCTCTTCTCACCCAACACGCGGCATCTATTTATCAACGCTTTTTTTGCATCCTCCTTGCAGAATGGAGCCTCGCAACAATCTCGGAGCCGACCTTGAAGTCCTGGAGGGTTGGACTAGACGCAAGATGCACGTTCTCCTGTCTGGACGGACGGGAAAGTCTATCTGTGCTCCACGCCACTGCGATGTTTGTGTCGCACTGCCCGTGCTCGAGTCTACTACGTAGGTATGTACTGACTGGGCACCATCGAGCGGTCGGTTCAAGGTGAAATCAAAACCGTCAATTCATGTTTAGATTTATATTTACAGTTCATCCTTGAAGATCTCTTTACTCCCATCTGTGGCCTCCACCTCCTCTTGAGGAGGCTCTTCGCCGTTTCTCTCTCTCTCTTCCTTCGACTGGGCTTGGTCGAGCACATTCTCTTCCTGCCCGCGAGCACCTCTTTCAGCGGTCGTATCTTTCCTCTTCCCCTTCTCTTCCTTCTTCTCTTCTCCCTCATCCTTTTCTTCGTTCTCTTCGTTCTCTTCCGCAAGTACCCCGCGAAGGTATGAGCCCTCTCCATTACCCGTAACCATTTCCAAGACCCAATCCTTCCCTTCAGCCCAGTCCTCCAGTTTCTTTCTGAGCGACTCGAGCTTCTCAGGATCGAGGTCGAACTTCTTCAGATCTTCTCGAGAAAGCAACTGCAATTCTCCGTTTACACGTCTCGCGACCACATCCACCTTCTCTTCGCCAATGGAAGCCACGCGCCCCTTCTCAATTCGTCTGCCCTCAGCTCCAACTAACCGCTGCGCACCAACTTCGATTCCCCCAATGACTGGGAATTCTGGCTTCTCCGCTGCTTCTACCAGTTTCTGAGATAAGTGATACTCCTGCATTGCTTGCCAGCCGGAGACCTCCTCGGGGGTTAGAACCCTACGGCACTCGATGGTATGAACTTCCTCCTGCTGCGGTGGAAGAAATGCAACGTCGTTGCACAGGCGCGGAGTATAGATGAGCATCAGGTATGAGCAGGTGGCGAGTTCCTTGATCCACGCGATCCGGTCCGTCGACTGAGGGTTGCAGTGGAATTGCACCTCAATCCGGCGGTTCTTTCCTGTGAGATCGCACTGGTCGCCGTCATCAAGGTGCTGCACGAGATAACGCGAGCCCCCCTTGGTTTGCAACTCGGCCAATTCCGTAGTCTTCTTTCCGGTCTTTTTCTCGCCATCTGCATCATCCTGGCCATCCTCGCGGGGAAACCTACCCAGAATAAATGAATGGGTCGTATGGTCCTCCATTGGCGGGTAGTTTGGAACTCCTCCTCCTAACGGAAGCGCATGGAACTGCTTGATCTGATTCATGTAGCAGAAAGAGTACGACCACCAGCCGGAGATGTAATATAGACACGTACCCTCCATCTCGCGTAGAAGCTCCAAGCCACGATCTGTCGCCCGCGCCAGTTCCTTGCGCTCTTCCTCCTCATTAGCCTCTTTTGATTTTGTTCGGTTACCTTCGCGATCTTTTATCAGCGGGATCTGACAAAGATATCGCTGCCCCTCGAGAATCAGCTCCTCGTATGAAAGCCTCTGTTTATCTTCATCATCCTGCGTGGGCTCATTCAAAGGGGTTTGGTCTTCTGTGTCGAGCTTGTTCCCCGTCGAGAAGCTGCTGCTGTGGGGAGCTTGCTCTAGGTACGCGCGCGCCTGGGAATCAAGGACGAAGCTATCGGGGAAGCTCATTTGGTACTATACAGAAGGCACACTTAGCATGGAAGCACAAAGCCGAGACTCGATGACAGATGAATCGATTACCTGCGGATACGCCAACAGATCATCCAATATACTGAACTTTCTATTATTTGCCAGAGCGCCTGGACTTGCGCATGCTAGCGTGAGCAGAGACGCTGTTATCCTAGCCCGCCTGCCCATACTGAAGAGTGTTCGAAAGCGATCCCCTCGATTCGGTTGACGACTGGCTAGTTTGCCGTCCTAGTGGCAGTGGTGCTAGTATGCATAGAAAGCTGACAGTAAGATATTTGAATTAGTCTAGCTATCTGAAGGGAGAAGAAGGCGGCCAACCACTGTACGGGACAATATATGGATCACTACCACGTTGATGCCAGCTGTGAAGTTGATCTTATCAGCACGTGCACAGGCCTATCTTGATCTCGCCCTGTTAAGATAGCGAGAATTCAAGATTCGTCTGACCTGGGCTTGACTTCGGGACTACGTATGGCACTACTGTAATCCATTATTACCAGGTACTGGATCTTTCCTTGAGTTTGCAAGCGATTGGTTGGTCTGTTGCAAGAAAAGAATTCCATTCAATTTCATCAGCGATTGAGTCCTCCTTGGCATGGCTGACAATATGCTTTGTCAGATCCCTCACCATTTCCGCATTTAGCAAAATCCAGCTTAACAAACGTTACTAATTGTCATGGAACTCCGCCAGAGCCCATCCTCCCCCACAGTAATCAGCAATCAGGGAGAAAGGACAAAAGAACCAATGCTTATTCGACGATTATAAAAAGTGACTAAATTCCCGGGCCCCTAGAGTCGTCTGCTCGAGCCTCTTCTACTACTTTCCTGCCCTTCAAGAGATCCTTGGAGGGAAAAAGTATAAATAGCTTACCCGCGACATCAATGAAGCTGCTCTGCTCTCTTCTCGTCGGCATCGTTGCTATCATCGTTACTGTGTTTCTGAAGCTCAATAACCTCAGCATCACTATTGATACCGAGTTTCTAAGAAACTTGCTCTCGCACGAGACACGTACTACTACACTTCCAGAAACGAACTCCGATCACTACTACTACACTAACCCACCCATCCCCGCACTCACCAACATGTCCCTCCCCCGCGCAATCCGCACCGTCTTTCTCGCCATCGAACAAGCCGAAGGCGCGGGCGCCCGCGTCCGCCGCTCAATCGGCACCCCCAAGCTCCGCAACTTTTCCCCCTTCCTCATGCTCGACCACTTCACCATCGGCAAGGGCGCCGGCTTCCCGGACCACCCGCACCGCGGGCAGGAAACGATCACCTACCTTCTCTCCGGCGGCGTCGACCACGAAGACTTCGCGGGGAACAGGGGCACCATTGGCCCCGGGGATTTGCAATTCATGACTGCGGGGAAAGGGATCATGCACGCGGAGATGCCGCACGAGAACGCGGACGGGAGCCCCAACGTCGGCATGCAGCTTTGGGTTGACCTGCCGAAACAGCTGAAGATGTGTGAGCCGCGGTATCGCGATCTCCGCGCGAGCGAGATCCCCGTTGCGAACGTGGACGAGGGGCGCGTCGAGGTGAAGGTTATCTCGGGGCAGAGTCACGGGGTCGACTCTGTGCGGGATCTGGCGTACACGCCTGTTTGGTTGCTGGATGTGGTTATTCGACCTGGCGGCAGGATTAGGCAGCCGCTGCCGGCGGGGTGGAATGCGTTTGCGTATACGCTTTCGGGGACGACGGTGTTTGGTTCGAATGACTCGACGCAGCTGGTGAAGGAGTTCCATAATGTGGTGTTTGAACAGAAGGGTGACTTTATGGAGGCTTCCGTGCCGGATAATGCGGAGGAGGAGTCGAGGTTTATCCTCGTTGCGGGGCAGCCGTTGGATCAGAAGGTCGTGCAGTATGGGCCGTTTGTGTTGACGAGTCAGGACGAAGTTTATCAGGCTATGCTGGATTTCCAGACGGCATCGAATGGGTTTGAGAGGGTCAGAGGCTGGGAGAGTGAGATTGGAAAGAGGATGGCCTACTAGCACTTCAGACTGTTGTCGTTCTGTATATAAATATTCACTTGGCGTTCAACTTGTGTAGAATAATGCATAGCTTGGTATTTTCAACTCATCTTATTAGATGAACAGATTACGCATTCTCCATTAGTAGATACTAGAATAATAATCACATTCACGCGCTATATCAAGCTACAGAAGTAAAGGAGAGTAGAAGAGGTGGCCGCAAAGATTATTATCCAAGACTGAGTCGTTAGCATTCTTGCAATGACGGCAGGAGTCTGTTTCCGACACCCCTAGTCGTTGCATCGATCAGCCTAATCATGATCAAGCTGCGAAATCGACCCTGCCCCCGAGTATTCTCGAAAATCTTACACGGCCTCAGAAGGCCAACTTCATGGTCATTGTGCCCGCACCTGGACTTACTTCGCAAAGTGCAAGTCGTAGCCAAGCCACTTACGTGCGTTCACCCCCGCAATATCCAGGCCAGGAGTTCCGTATGTCAGAGGCGCAAAGAACCAGAAGCCCCAGATGGTAGCGGCCAGAATTGTCAAGCTCGCGATCCAGCCGGCAACCAATGACTTGCATCCCATGCGCTCTCTAGCGGCAACGAAACGCCTGATCTTGGCCTTGCCCGTGGGATCGTCAGACATGGGCACAGCCGCCGGGACAGAGATCGGTTGGATGTTGAAGATGAATTCGATAAGCGCACCGGTTACGAGAGCCGAGGCTACATGCGCGGGTAGATAGTGATGCAGGAAACGTTGGCGACCCATCAACCAGAAGGGGAAGTAGTGGGCGGCCCAGCACAGGAACAAGAAGCCGGTGCTGTTGTACAAGCGCGAACGGGAGCCGACACCCCAAACTATTGACTATCAGCTGTCTCTCATCACAAACCTAGCACAAGAATAAATAGACTTACTCTCTTCAATAGCATCCACGCCACGCCGCAGGGAGAGCTGATCAGCGCCGATGACACCAGCAAACACAGCCAAAAGACTGCTAGAGATCCACCATCCGACTGGGTTACCCAGGAAGTAGATTTGCTCGCGGGTGTCGTTCTTCGTCCAGAAGCTGACACCACGGAGAAGGAATGGCCACTGGAACGGCTCGCTGGCGTAAGGGTGGCTGCTGGTCAGGGCGTTGTTGTGGAAGAACATGGCTCGCTGCAGCTCAATATACTTCCGCCAGAAAGGCAGATGCTTCACTTTGCGCTCTTCCTTCTGAAGACGTGGGCTATCCTCCTCCAGAGACTCAATAGCTTCGACGAACCACACATTGCTGTTCTGCACCACATTCTTGTTTCCGTTGATCTCAGCCTGCTTGAACGCCCAGTCGGGTAAAGGAGTTGTATGGGTCCACATTGCGACCTTGGTTGGCACATGGACGAGCTTGAAAAGACTGGATAGGGTCCGGAATTCCTGCTTGGACTTGCCATGTTCAACCCTAATTTCGAATAACGTGTCGTTGTGTCTTTTACCGTCGGCCAGTTCATGCGAAACCGTGGTAAACTCCTGATTGGTGGGGTAATAGGGAGAAGCGACATCATGCGTCAGGAGAATGGTGTCGGTGCCCACGTGACGGAGCTGGACGACATCGCCGTTGCGGACCTTGCGGCTCTTCTCGTCGTTTTCATCCAGAGGAACGGTGGGAAGAATCTGCCAGTGGTTGTTTGTATCGTTGTAGGGGTATCCGGTAACTTGCTGGCCCTGGGATGAGATACGCCCATCGTCGTACCGCAGCGGGTAGGTTTCAGGGTGACTGTGCAAGAAGACCTTGGTATCCTTGTGCCGGATACTGATTGTGTCAAAGTATTCAATGCTAAATGACTGCGAGGCCATGGCATTGTCACTGAGTGTTTCCTGGAAGGCGGGCGTCATGAAATCATCGCCAGGACCAGAGTGAGTAAGAATAGCGAAGTGGACCTGGAACCAGAACAGGTACAAGAAAAAGGGGATGATGATAAGGGAGAAGAAGCGCGCCGCGAAGTGCTTGGTCCATTGACACATGGCCAGAGCGCCACCAGGTCGCCGGATATCCAGCAAGTTCCACAGATCCACCACGACAGCTGAGCCGATGGTGATAAAGGTGAAGACGCCAACGTACTTGGTGGAGATGACGCAGCTCAGCGAAACACCAGTCAGGAGAAGCCACTTCCACCACTTTCGTCCGAATGGCTGGTGACGCAGCTTATAGAATCGAATATAGCACAGAACACTGAGAGCCATAGTGATGACCAAGGTCGAGTCGAGGAGGATGAGTCGGTCTTCTCCGATATGAGCATTGTCGAACAGGATGAGTCCCGCAGACAATACGCAAGCCGGCAGAGAGTATCCGGACTCCCACATGATCAGGAACACGACGGGGACCGTGAGAGCACCAAGGGCAGCAGGCATAGCACGGAGCGCGACATAAGGGACCTTGTTCTCAATGTACGAGTCACCGATGTTGTCGAATAAGAAGTGTCCGTCATAGCCAATCATCCAACCAGTGAAGGCAAGCAAGAGTTTGGCGAAAGGAGGGTGAACATCGAAGAAATACGTCCGTCGCAGGTAGTAGGAAGCAAACTAAGGGGGTCGCGGTCATGTTAGCGGAACCAATCCCAACACCAGTTCTAGAATAAGAAACTCCTACCTTTCCAAAATGCACCTCGTCGAAAACAACTTGATCAGGATAGGAGATCTTGTAGAAGCGGGTAATGAAAGCCAGCACTGTCAGAATGGTAATGGCCAGCCGATAGTCCCATTCTGACGAGCGCGGAGTCTTAGTCAATTGCGCAGGAGATGAAGTAGCGAGAGAACTGTCCGAGGACACAGGACTGTCCTCTTTCTTGCCGCCCCTCTTACGAAGAGAGGGCGCAGAAGTAGACATAATCAGAGACAAAAAGAAACAACAGGAATGAAAGAGAGTACGAAGGATAGAACTGCAGACGCATGTCAGCACAAATGCAGGACTAATTGGGCTAATTAGATAAACTCATAAGAAAACTCACATTCAGTGTTAGCTACAAAGAAAAACCTAGCATAGTCGAGATTAAAGCTGTCCCTGCTCAGAGTGAGAGCTGATGATGGGGTCTGGATTGCGTGTCTTTATCTACGGTAGAGCGACGGAACGGAACAAAGTAAAGACCTGGGCCGGGGAAACATGTGAGCCTCAACTCCTTTTCCCGGGCATGCAATATACCTTCACAGGAGAATTCAAGTTTGTTTGAATCATTGGACTAAATATATGAATTCTATTTGAATCATAGCATAGGGGGGAAAATGCAAAACAAAGCTCAATAAGTGTCGGATATCCAAGAAATGCACAATGCTCCCAAAATGCTCCAGAAATGCAAGGGGGAAGAAAGAAAAAAACAAAAAGAAAAAGAAGCCTGTGCCAATCTGAAAAGGTTCGCAGGCATGCCAAATAGGCTATACACGAAACTGGGTCTCTGGTTCAGTCGGCATCGGATAGGTTCAAGAGATCCAGCTCAGTCTGCACCAACGACTGAAAGTCAGTTCGCGGAATGCCAGTGGCTCTGGCGAGCCGAAAGAGGCTCTTGATGCTGGAGCTAATGTGTTGTTTCACTCCTACATCGTAAGCGGACTGGTTCTCCGCTTCATGCTCAAGCTTCGCGACAGCCTCCGAGTTCGAGGACGGGGTGGATGCCGGTCGGGGATGGTTCAAGGGGATCCCATTCGACTGGTCCGTGTTCTCATGATGCCTAACCTCACTATTCTCCCCATTCTCTCCATTTTCCAGGCTGCGGTTGAGGAATTCCGCGAGCATGTCCCCGGAAAGCGATGATGGCCCCAGCTCTGGGTGCTCTTCATCCGGATCATGACTATCCATCGCGGGTTGCACGTCAGCATATCGGGAGAAGTAAGAAGTCTCCGAGGGGCATTGCTGTTGCTGCATAGACATCAAACTCGAAGCTAAAGCCGTGGGAGCCGGAGTCTTAACTGAAGGAGTCCGTCCCGGAGTTGCATCGTATCTTGCCCAGTAATCATCGTCGTCGTCGTCCTCTTCTTGTTGGTGAGCCACCGCTTGCTCATGCTTCTCAGCCGCCTCCAAAGCATCCTCCACAATCTTTTCCTTCGCCTGAGTGTTCGCCTCTCCGATTGAAAAGTACCAAGCCCCGTCGTCCTCGTGGCTCTCATGAGGCAGGACTTCCGCCACCCGCCATCCCGGAGTATCCTCCTCTTTTGGACACCACAGGTACACAACTCTCAAGTTATAATCTGGTATAATGAGGCGCGAATGAAGCGTCTCCTCGTCCACCCTTCTGTAGGCGACCGGGATATCATCGGGCAGCTCAATCTCCCCCGACACGGGATGAGGCTCGAATGTGGCGCCATCCATTAATGACTGAAGTCGGGCTGCCTTTCCCGCATCCCAGCAAAGTAAGCGAAGCCATGAGTCGGCCGAAGGCGCAGCGACCGAAGTAAGGATCTGTACTCTCTGGCGCAAGATTGGGGACAGAAGCGGGAGAAGAGCGGGGGGAGGTTGCGGCGAAACAAACGCCGTCGGGATGCAAGCCAGCAAGGGAGGAAGCAGGGTGCGAGGATCGGGAGGGGGGATAAGCTCGACCATTGTTGCTATATTGGTGTCCGGAAGCAATATAATGTATCTGGTAGGACCGTCTCAGCAAACGGAGCAGTTGATGAGATGAGATTGATTTTCTCTGGCGGTGAACCTTGGGAGACACGGAGAAGAAGAAGTTTAGGTGAAAATTCAAAGCAGATTAGGGAGGAGTTGCACATGAAATAATAATGGAGTCCACCATGATTGAATTGAACACAAAGATGCTGTGCCACGAGACCTTCTAGTAGCTGCGGGGAGGTGTCTCCATGCTGCTTAGTACTGAGAAGCTTCGCTCTCCCTTCGCCCGAAGGCAGAGCGGGCGCGGATTATTCGATAGAGTCTTGGAGGCTGCGGGGTCAAGATACAGAAAGGTCCACAAAGCGCTGGCGTCGACAAATAATGCGCTGATAATGATGAGATTGTCCCATGGAACTTGGGATCTCGTGAATAAGGAATCTTGGTTGTGGAGCAGGGGCAACTTCTAGAGTCTAGACTACAGATCATGTCTCTAACAGTCGCTTGAGATAAATGGCCTCGCCTTGTCCAGAGAGCTTAACTCACCTCATCTGCATTGCCATACAATGCCATACAAGGCTACATTGACTGACCAGTCAGAACAGAGCCAGATTCAGTAAAAGCTCCAGCTCTCTTCCTCTTGGACACGACAGCTTCAGACTACGCTGCAGAATGAACTGGACTACTAGTACTGACTTTGGGACGAAAGAGTGCGGTACCGAGCCGCAAGGACGCACGTACCTCAAATTCCCGCCATCCATTGGCTTTTACCATGTATCTTGGAGTCATTGTATCTCAGCCCTGCCTTGGAGCCTCTCTCTTCGCCGTTTCCGGTAGACAGAGGCGAATATTGACGACGCCACGCCACAGCGATTCCCAGCTGTATACCCAGGCCAATGGACAACACCTTGTGCTTCCTTAGCCATCATGACCTCAAGGCATCGTCTGTCATCTATTCAGAGCTGTCTCCGTCTCAGGAAGAGTGTCTCTTTGTCTTGGACAATTCCATCTCGAGAGTAAGCTGTGACTATACCCCGTCGATTCTGGAGTATTATTGGAGTCGTGAATGTTTGGCGGCGCGATGGATTCTCCATTCCAGTCTCCTGTCACTGATATTGCACGAGAGAACGAGAATATAGCGTCGCGAATGATGAATCTATCCAGAGGATCTAGATACGTCCAAGCGTCGCGGCCCATCCCCGTTTGCATTTTCTGAAGACATAGTTTGGTCGTCAACCGAGCGCTTAGCACATTGCGCACGCTATACGCCTTTCCCAGGGATCCGAGCCGATATTGTACCTTAGTGACGCCGTGCCTAGACTAGTGGCTGAACGAATCTGTTTCGGCAGGCTCCTGCGGCCAAACGGAAATCAGGATTGTGGGAACGAGCGCCTAATGTCCTAGAGTTCGGAACATGCCTGCCTCATGCAGTCGCAGCTCTTAAGATCATTGTTCAAAATTGTATACCAACCAGCAGTTAAGAGAACCCGGGGCAAGGTGGCCGGCAAATCCGCGGGGTGGCCCGAGCCGAGGCTTGAGGTTCTCCATAGCGGTGCTGATCGAGGTCATATCATTATTCCCGGGCCCCCTTCGAATCTGGGAGTCTTCACCCCGAAACGAAATGGATGGATTGGCTATGTCTTTATTATCATGTAACGGCGATTTCCTCGGAGTTGGTCATAGAGCACTCCGTATTGAGCGAAAGCTTGACGGCTGGATTCTCGATATCTTGAATTCTAGATAGATGAACATCCTCAGTGCTTCCGAGCCGATCATTTCCGACAGTATCGATGCAAGGGCGTGGGGATCTAGCGGCCGATCAGTGCGGAGTATGTGCGTGCATCTGTGAGTCTGTGACACTGTGGCCAGGGCGGAACTTGCCTGCGGTGGTACCTGTGGAAATGGGTAAAGCTCAGACATTCCTTCGTCGATATAAAAGGGCATCAAGGCTCATTTAGGGCTGCGAGAGTCAACTCGTCTGAGAAACGGCCGTTTTAAGGAAAATTGTCGATATCCTGGGAGCGAGAGTTCTGACTCGTACGACGATAAGCGTTAAGAAGGTAGCGTCGAGGCCCATGCACATTGTTGAGCTAATGAAAATCTTCAGCATCCCTCTTCAGCTTCCCTCTTCCTCTTTCTCTTTCTCTTCCACTTCGGCACCCCCTCTCACAATCTTGCCTGTCTGTTCCCTTCGGCTTGCTGTGCACAATGCTGCCGCAACACCATGACCAGCAGTCGGCGTCGGAGAAGTCGGCCACCCTAACCGGCCAGCCAGTGATCCATAATGGCTCGCATTGTGCAGAGCACGCTGTTCCCGAGGAACTGGCGCAAACCGAGTTGCGTATCCGCCGAAAAGCCGATCTGCGGCTCTGCACAATCGCTGGCATCCTATGCAGTCTCAATCTGCTCGACTCGGGCATTCTCGCCTCGGCGTCAGTCACAACAATGCTAGATGACCTCGACCTACAAGGCACGCGCTACTCGGTGTCAATCTTCATCTTCACCGTCGCCAGCATCGTCTTCCAGCTCCCCAGCACCATTGCCGTGCGCTGGGTCGGCCCGCGGATCTGGTTTGCTGCCATCACATTCTGCTTCGGGTTAATTACCCTCTGCACGGCTTTCGTGCAAACCTGGCGCCAGATGATCGTCGTCCGCGTCCTCCTGGGTATTTCCATGTCAGGGATTTACCCGGGTCTGACCTATCTCGTCAGCACATGGTACACGCGACGAGAGCAGCAGCTCCGCTTCGCCTTCCTGCAGTCGTCGGAGGTCGCCGTGCTAGCCACCGGCTATATCGTCAACTACGGCCTGAATCTTCTCCACGGTAAAGCGGGCCTGGAGGGCTGGCGGTGGATGTACCTGGTACAGGGCCTCATCACCTGCGTAATTGGGATCATAACCTACTGGTGGATGGTTGACTTCCCCGAGAATGCGCGCAAAAGCTTCTGCTTTCTCACGGAATCAGAGGTCCAGATCGCAACCCAGCGCATCCAGTCTGATCGTGGCGACGTCGTCCTCGACCCGTTCGAATGGCGCAAGGTCCTCGTCCACTTCACAGATCCCAAACTGTACGGCTTCGCCTGCTTGTACTTCATCCTCAACCTCGTCTCAACAGCGTTAAATTACTTCCTGCCTCAGATCCTCGTCTCGGGAATGGGCTTCTCCAACAACGAGTCCATCCTCCTTTCTACCCCGGTACCTACCCTCTCTCCTCTCTTCCCCGCTCCCCTCCCCCAAAAGAAAAGAAAAGGAAAAC
Organism: Aspergillus egyptiacus; assembly: GCA_025688805.1. Classification (NCBI taxonomy): domain Eukaryota; kingdom Fungi; phylum Ascomycota; class Eurotiomycetes; order Eurotiales; family Aspergillaceae; genus Aspergillus; species Aspergillus egyptiacus. The sequence continues at coordinate 13,401 of MU628474.1, read as the reverse complement.
CGCAAAATCAACCCCAGTAACATTACACTAACGCCCCAACCCCAGCCCTACTACTGGTCCGTCATCCCCGTCCTTGCAACCTCCTTAATCGGCGACACCTACTCCATCCGCGGCCCCCTGATAAGCTTCAACGCCCTCTGCCTAATAGCCGGCTACCTAATGTTTGGCCTCCCCTCCTCAACAAACATAGCTGTCCGCTACATCGGCACCTTCCTAGCCACAGGCGCCTACGTCTCCAACTGGGCCGCCCTGAACGCCTTCATGGCGAACAATGTCGTTGGGCAGTGGAAGCGCGCGACCACTGCCGCGGCGGTTGCGGCCTGTAATGGGCTCGGTGGGATTGCTGGGAGTTATATTGTTCGATCGCAGGAGGCGCCGGGGTATGCGACTGCGGTGTGGGTTTCTGTTGGGTTGGTTTATCTCATCGTTTCTCCCACTATAAAGTATTGAGAATTCGGCAGACTGACTGGATGAGCGCGGACAGGTCGCATATTCTCATGATTGGGATTGTAGTGGTCTTCGCGGTTGGGTTCTACATCCAGAATTCGAAACAGAAGAAAGGCGTGGTGCTTCAGAAGACGGTGAGACCTAATAATTCTCTCTCACTACCTGGAAAACCGACTCCTTATGCTAAGTTACGATAATATCAGGTTGGATTCCGGTATACATACTGAAAAGAGTCGGACACGGTGCTCTTTGGGTATATCAATATATACACACGCATACATATATAGATAAGCAAGTGCGCTTGAATGCCTATATTTCCAGCACCCAGTAGAATTGCAGCGCCATACAGGCAGCTAGCTACTAGTACGTACTTCATCTGCACCCGGGACTTTGTAGAACAAATTAAAAATATGGAAAAAGATCTACCTAAAAGTAAAGCATGCCCACGGGTGGAACCCATCCGGGGGCAAGGCCCATTACGCTGAGATCACGATGCCACTGCCTTGGGAAATTCGTCTACTGAAACAGATATCTTGGAACAGGCATGGTAATTCTATATCCTACTGATGGTTTCCGGCCTGTATGGTGGAACAGTCAACCCGTCTGATATAGGAATTATAAATGGCGTTTTGTGGAATGTAGCAGTGAGCTATCCGTATATATGTCAGTTCTCATAGGGTTTCGATGTCATGTCCTGGTTGCCGAATATATATCAAATAACATCCCAGTCGTCCTTACCCATTGCGCTAGGTACTTAGAATGCGGATGATATATAGTGGATCATAAGGTAGGAGCTCAGAATGTCGTGCTCTTGTTGGCGATCGACTACAGGTACACATGGTATTGATTATCGTGTTGTCGCTCAGGCTTGTGGGAACACGCTCTATGCTTGCATCCAGGAAGTTATTTCAGGGCTGGACATATGCCCATCACGTGTATTTGAGAACCCTGCAGCCATAGAAATACATAGTGTTCATCTTGCGATGAACAAATAGCCACGCATGTAGTTGCGAAACGAACCAAAAGAAAAGCTTTGTATACTGGATGACATCGAGGGATTGAAACGAAAAGAACTGGGGAATCATTCATAAGTTGGATTCTTTACATCTTCGCAATAACGCTCAGTAACAATGGGAGAGGATTAGGAGACGGTAGTGTCGGAGGGCGTTTGAGAGCCGGATAAATGCGCAGTTCTGGGGTCTTTGGCGCCGTTGGTGATTGCTGAGCTAGGCGTTTGTGGCGCGACGCTGCGATTGACCAAGGTGGTTTGTTCAGCTTGTAGTTGCTCCACTCTTTGCGGCCGCCATCTGCTAAGTACTTTTCCAGCGGAGGGCCGTGATTCCTCATCTACGCGAATATAAGATTAGCGGATGAAGAGTAAAAAGTTCCGGAGGACGAAATGAAGCTCGGGACGTACAGTTTTGATAGACTTCTTCCAAGGCATCGAGACATATCTCTCGCGCGGGTGGGCGGAACATTATCAGATACCTAGTAACAGTCAGTCCGGACCACTCGGCCAGAGAACGGCGGTGTAGAAACGTACATGAAGGACTGCACGCAGAGGCTCACTCGTTCCGGATCTTTGGCAAGACTGGCTATGCGCTTGGCGATTGATATTGTCACCTCGGGAATTTCACTCAAAAACCGGATGAAGATCTTGGTATCCCGTGAATCCAGATAAGGTAGAAAGCCATCCAGCAGACGTAGGACCCAATGGTCGTAGTGTAGCGGCACAGAAACTTCTTCCTCTTCCTCTATTCGGTTTGAGGCAGCAAATTTCATCTGTATCCGGTCGTTATACCACTCCTCGTTCAACCACATGATTCCGACATTGACACGCCCCCGGAAGTCCTCGAGTATGTAGCGGTAAAGCATTTCTCGTATGGCGTCGGAGATCTTAGGCTTCCTCCTGCCGTCCGCTTCCATCTTTGATCCGCCGACCTCTAAACCAGCAGGGGCTCGGGTTGCAAGCCGTGTAAGCAACGTCACCCAGGCATCGCGGTCAAATGTGCTGCCTGCCAGCCTGGAAAATCCGGGGTTGCGTCCCTGGCTTTTCACAGAGTTTGGAGCCACCGCTGTAGATCCCAGCATGCCAAACACTCTGGCTACAGCACCTCGGCCAGCCTCCGCAGCTTGTTCCTCACTCAGCGGAGGCGGCCGTGGCAAGACAAATGGTCCTAGGGACACGACATCAGGCTGTTCACCTGCCAACTCAGCCGACACCGCTCCTGATTGACCTCCGTCAGATGGTATATCCATGGGTGAGTATTCAGGCTCGTAATCGTCATCCTCTTCTGCGGCTGCCGCTTGAGACTGTGTCATCTGCTGCTGTTGGGCGGCTTGATAACGCATCCGTATACCCTAAAGTAATGTCAGCAAGTACTTTACCCAAATTTCGATGCTAATGCTTACATCGACGACCTGGTTCAACGACGACTGGTCAACGCGCGCTAGTAGAGGAACAACCATTTTGACTACGATGTCAGGAGGTAGTTGCTTGACGTCGAATGAAGAAAGCCCAGCATCCTCGGTCAGGGTATAGAGCTGGGCGTAGCTTATCCGACCCGGGGGGAGTGGTGGGATCTTGATTACTGGAGGAAGAGAGGCATCGAGTTTCGCTCGTTTAGCAGCATCGAGACCATCGGTAGGCTCGGCAGGCAATCCTCGCTTGCGTGACGCATCCTCAACGGGCTCTATACGGGATTGCATGAGCCGTTCGATATATTGCTGCATCTTTCCCGCAAGGGGATGGTTTGGATTCCTGAGATCTCTTAGCATCCATCGGTAAAAGTGCCACCGCCGACCCTACCTTTTCATGATGTTTATCAGCAAGGCTCGTGACGTCCTCTCCATCGACTTGACCCCGACCCGCACTGCAGGAGTCACCGGCGAACGCGCATGTCGTGCTGGGAGGAAGTTAAGGATAGCATTTATGATCTTGTTGCCAATGGATTGTCGGTTTCGGATAAGGCCCGCTAGGCAGTTTAACGTCGCGTTCACGAGGATCGGGTCACTACAGTGAATCAACAGTTAGCAGCCAATTTGTGCAAGGAGTAGTGAAGAGAGTACCATTGCTCCTCCTGAAAGACGGCCAAGATCCTGTCTAACAAGCCGGACGATTCCGCTTCTAAGTTCGGGAGAGAGAGTATGGCGTGGTTTCGAGGAACTATGGCTAGGGAAGTCTCATTTTGTTCAGGCCGCTAGGAAGATCATTAGCCTGTTAATAACTCCATCCGACAATTTAAAATCCAAACATACTCTGGGGTCCGCTATTAAACCGTGGGTTTGCACTAGGACGACTCGCTGGGCGAATTTGATGCAGCATACTTTGACTGCGAATGAGAACGAGTCCCATCTCCGCAAAATATCCTGTTTGATCGCCTCGATATGCGCCCAGGATTCCTTATCCTCGGGGTGGTCGATACTGTCAAGTCAAATGTTAGTGGGTCATTGAGATTCAAGAACAGGTCCTAGGATCCATGCGAGTATCTACGAGAGGCGACCTTCGGGGTGAACAGGAGCAAGCACTGGCCACCTACATATGTCTAAAAACCAGCGGATACAGACTGGCGGCGGTCTGGACTATACTCTTCAAGACCAATTGATCCTTTTCCGGCAGCTCCAGGATACCCCGTACCGTCTGCAACACATTTGTAGCCAACTGTTCCTTCTGGGCCGTAGCGAACGCAGGACTGGCGAACGTCTCAGCCAGGAATTCGCTTCCCCATCGCCGCAATTCCACCCGCGCGTGGGCACCGATTATCGGAAGGACCCCATTCACGATCTGAGGGTAAAACGCTGCATCACCTAGGACGAGATTACGAGCTGCGTTAAGCTGCGCAATCTGGTCGACGACTTGGTCCCCGGACTGAGCCATGGCGGCTCCGTTCGACGCCAGGCGAACTGGCAGCTAAAAAGCGGAGGAAACACGAACGGCGACTCGAAGGGGGTGGGGGATCGAAGTGCGGATTTCTGATATCGGTCTACGTTGCGCAATATTCTAGGGTGGCAATTGGAACAATAACCTTGAACAAACAGGAGTGAACCTAGAACGGAAGCGCGACAGCTAATGCCTGCTCACAAGACGATAGAACACGGAAACAGCTTCAGCAATCGAGATTATGATGGAATAACAGTTTTTTGCTGTGTTTCGAGTCTGGAAGGATAGATCAAGGAAGAGGAACAGGGAGCGACTGGGGAATGATGGAAGGACAATGAAAGAACGAAGCGACAGTATTGGAGTTTTGGAGCTGTAGAATTGCAGAATGAAGAATGACGGGCCACGACTGGAAAGTTGCAAGTAACGCGGCTGTCGGAGCCGAGTTTGGCCGACCCCGTGCAACAGAAGTATAAAATACTAAAATAATAATATGCAAAGTTGGAGAGAGAACCACTCCTTGTATCCTAGAAGTAGTTGCTGTCGAATATGCTCTTGGTAAGCGCTAGCTATCACTTGTTATCTTCATGGCACTTGAACATGCTTTAAGCACTGCATCATTCTGTAACATGTACGAATCACGTGACACCTATATACACTGTATCTATCAGTGACGGCTAAAGCGAGGGCCTCTCCGACCTGCGGCTGTTGTATTACATTAACTTCAGAATATTTGCCGGGTTTGAGTACTTCTGATCTGATTTCCGCAACACACTATCTACCTAGTCATAGTCTGCTCCAGGCCCTCTGCAGGTCCCGAGATACCTGTCGGAACGCCAAGACCATTCCGCGGCCTTGGATCTCCCCATCACGAAGATTCTCGCTGCCTCCAACTCAGTCACATCCCGCTCTCAATTTTCGCATAAACAAGATCAATTATACACCTGCTTGACACTCACAATGCCAGCTGGAATGTACGTTTTCGAATTCCTCGTCTCAAGCTCTCCCCAAACGAACCCTCACTCTCCCCGCCATCCTCCGCTCTTTCTCTCCAGTCCGAACTGACAGCATCCGTCCAGCTTCAACTCCACATACTACGGTAAAGACTACCGTGCAGGCGCTGCCCTCCTTCGCGCTCGCAGGCCATACCTCTTCAAGAATGTCTTCACCGGTCTAGGCCTTTGCATGTTTACCGTTGGTGTTTGTACGTTGACCTCGTGCCGTGGTTACTTTAGGAAGCCGGTGACATGCATGTCTCGGCCATAATATTGTTTTGTCAAACATGATTGACTAATGCTTCGGTCTGAGCAGACGCATACACTATCCGCGCCGTCGGCCAGGACGAGTTCTCCGATGTCAAGGTCCCCGATACCCCCGCCACGCCGCAACAATCGAAGCAATGAGGGGAAATTCGGGAAATCGCAATGAAGTCGCAATGTGCGTACAGAGTCAACTTGAACTAGCAGACTGTGGATTTTAGCTATGGTGTAACTGGGGTTCTGGAGTAATTGATAATTGATGGACATATTTTATCTGATCTGTCTATTCGACCATATCGTACCATGTCCTCTGCGGGGTGCGTTTGCAGGATTTCAGAATCAGACATACCACCATACAAATGTTGGTGGTTTCAGGGAATCTGGCCTGGTCATCCACCCTCTAGAAAAGGAAGGCAGAGAATAACGAACCGCACGCCGGAGATAAGTATAAGGGGACGTTTGGGGAGTTCCTATAGGACAAGATGCCAGCCATCCTTGAGCTGGATCCATTCCTACTGTGTATATTATTTCTCCGAAACTATAAAAACACTTCAGGTCGACCTCGCAACCATACGATCATGCTATACAATTGAAATTGATATATTCTAGAGCGTTAAGGATCCTTTTCATACCTTTTACACTGCCTTTTCAAAATGAAAGCAATACAAGACAGGAATTGAAGAAATGGAACATAACAGGCCGGTTCCCCCTCACTCGGACCTCAAAACACGCGGTCCCTTCTTCTTAGTAGTCTTCTTTCGCTTGTTCCCCTTGTCAAAGGCGACAGCGTTGTTATGGTCGCGGCCAAAATTGTCAAGGTCCTTGACTTTATAAATGCGGATGATCCAATTCTCACTGGTGAAAGCTTCCTCCAAAGTAGAGAGCTGAGGACTCTCGGCAGGGAGCCTGGCCCCACGCACGCGATCGGTAGCCTGGCCCATGGGGAAGAGTCTGTTGAAGTTGTAGTACGACATCTTATACCTATTTAAGAGAGTCAGCACACGCTTAGTGAAGAAGCAAACCAGCGGGGGAACCCATACATCAAGCTGTTGCGCATAGTCGGCGTGGCCCCGTCGTCCACGCGGTACTCTCCCCTCGCGGTAAAGAAATCCCGCTCCCTCACCTCGTCAGGCCAGATTCCTTCCGCAATGCGGACCATCCAGAGGAACTTGTTGATGTCATCACCAGAGTACCCTAACAATCCACCGAAGACTACCAACACGTAGTCAACGTCATGCTGGCGAAGTATCGGGTAGCTGACTTCCTCGCGCGAGCTCATGGCCTTGCCGACGGTGGCAATATGAGTGTTGTTCCACGTGTTGTTGTCAACAAGTGTTGGCCGGTCCGCCATGCCACCAATTTGGTAACCATAATCCCACCAAGACATGATCTTGGCATTCGCGGGGGTGTTCTGGCGAAGCCAATAGTAAGCCTCTCGGTAATCGTCAATGATGAACTGGCTCCCATCGGGCATACGGCTAGCTAGCACCACCGACGGAGATGAATATGCATTAGAAGTTACCCAGGTACAGTGCGAAACAAACAAGAGGAGGTAGACAATAACGGCAGATGTCGTCACTGCTTTGGAGAAGTACGAGGCGATACCAACTTCCGGGGTCCTCGCAGAGCGGAGAGATCCAGAAGAGTCTTCAGCCGACCGTCCGCGATTAACGGGGCCAGGAGAAGCCTTGAGGTAGGTGTCGAGGATGTAGGAGAGAACCAAAGCAGCCGCAACACAGACAATAGGGGTCAAGGTTAGCATGAGTCGAACCATGACACCGGCGAAGTAACTGGCCAGGACTGCATAGATAATAACAAAGACATGCTCGTCCTTCAGGTCACGGAAGCACAAATAGACACCCGCAGGGAAGAGCCAGATGAGGAAGTTTAGGTCGAAAAAGAATGATGGCCAAGCGGTGGGCTGATGCTCCGAGACAGAAGCAATGATTGGGATATGAATCTTAGCGTAGCCAGTATCCCACAGGGAGTAGAAGCGGCCACTCCACGGAGCGATGATCCCAGACGTAGTCAAAACAACAAGTCCAGCGAAGGCAAGGCCAGCTGTTAGTATAATCGAGGTTGTGAGGAGCCTCTGGAACTGCTTGCCGGGGAGAAAGCCACGGACAAATTCAGCGAATGCCACGAGTTGAAGCAGGCCAAAGACGCCTTGTTGACGGTTAGCAGTGTCGCTATAGAGCGATGGGACCGGTAAAGCTTACCTAGCGCCGACATATGATCACTGTTGCGGATCGGAAGGAATCCGACGAAAGGAATCTGCATACTGGCCAAAGTTCCTAGTGCATACCAGGTGGTGTAACTAATGTACAACCTGGAGCTATACCTCCCCATGCAGAGAAGGACAAAGACATGTAGGGGGATCAAGTTTGTAATGAAGACGTATCCACCCCAAGCCGAAACCATGTAGCCATAGAATAGAGCAGTCAGCGCTCCCCACATGATGGAGCCATTCTTAACGGCCTTGATCCACAGGAAGAAGGTGAAGACGAGAAGGAAAATGGCAATAGCTTCGTTGTCATAGCTGCCTGCCACTGAACGAGAGATATATCCGGGGGTAATCCCCATGAATGCCGCAGCAAGAAGACCGGCAGATGGAGAGGTGGACATCTCGTTGGTCAGATGATACATCGCAAATGCTGTCAGTCCAGAGAAGCCGGGTGCCAGTAGGACACAAATGTTCCGAATATCGACGGGAATGGTCAAGAACCGGAGGATGTGATAGATGACTCCACTAGTCACCATGAGACCAGGATACAACGTGCCTCCGGTAACCCGCCCTAGAGGATGCCATGTACCTAAACAAGAGCTTCCTCAGTATACCATGACCATGCTGGGGTGATATCGATGAGGATAACATACGGTCGTCAAACCAATCCCAGAAGTCGTAGAATCCATTCTGTACCAGATATTTCGTCGCTCGAAAGTTAAACCACGGATCGACTAGAGCAATTGGCGTCAGTAAATTGATTCCAGAGAGTAGTCGATGTCGGAGTCAGATGTGATGTTGCAACAGCACACTCTGCATGTATACATACATTCGTGGATTATACTCTCGAAACCTGAATGAAGCAATCATGATTAGCAGGCCTCAAAGCCACCAAATTGGGATACTAGTACATACGGATAACACTGAACAATCGACTGGAGACGGCGGCGGCGGCAATAGTCACTAGAATGATAATCCGCAAGAGGCCGCGGGCGCTTCTGCCGGAGCTGCCCTTAAGAAGGGCATCCACGGGAGAATCGGCCATATTGGCCAGGGACAAAAGAGGAGTCGAGTTCCAGTTGAATTGACAATGCAGACAGGAAGTCGATGCGTCCCTGTCCGGAGATGTGACTACTGTCCAGAAGGTGGATAGTTTGGGATGTTGACGGACTGGGAGAGCTGCGCAAGGTGGTCTTTTTGGGGGCCTTGGCGCCAGGTACTTGAAAATCGATCGGGGGCTTTTGGGGACTTCCGAACTGTCCCCCCGCATCGTCATACCACCCCGAAGTTCAAAGTCGCGACATCTAACATTCGTTTTCCCTTTCCCCTGACCATAGTGACAGTATCTTTTCCCCATGATGGATTTGCCTCCCCTTTCTCTAGACCAGCTCTCCGCCGTCGTCGCAGCCGCTCCCACTCCCGCCGATCTCTATACCTCGTTATCGGACTACGAAGAACAAGCTTGTTTCCTATCATCAACAACCCCTCCGGAAGCTGAGGTCTTAGTCTACTTTTACACTGCATTTTTCTTCTCGCATCTTCTCACCGATCAGATGTAAGCGTCTCAGATCCACCGGTTGGGTTTCGGTACCACTTTCGTGTGACCCGTAGCTGATTTGAAAAATGGATAGTTACGAAGCTCGAGCATTAACGAGACGGATCCCGCAAAGCCTGCTAAATGCAGACTATTTACAAAACTGCATACTTCTCCTACGAGCTAGCTGGCAAAGGAAGCACGCCGAAATCTATAAAATACTTCGCGAGCTACCATGGCCCGAGCGATTGCAGCCGCTAGTAGAGAGCTATGAGAGTTAGAATGCCGAATTTCCCTTTGCACCATGTATAGCTCTAACATGTTTTCAGGTTATTTTGTGGATAAAACACTGAAAGAAGTGAGCAATTCATACGAAGCTATCAGACCCGCCGCTGCAGCGAGCTATCTCGGACTTGACCCAAACCTTGCTGAGCAAGGCGACTCAGAAATTATCCAGAAGTTTACAGCTTATGGGTGGAAATTGGATGAGAAGACACGGCTACTACATCCCAAAGCGATCATCACCGCGCCTCCGAAAGGTGATAGCGTGCAAAACGAACTGAGCAAAGTAATGGCGTTGATCAGTAACCACGGCCGCTGATCTCTGTTATTTTACGACTTCTATCCAAATCTCGATACCCATTTGAACGGCGTGGGGAGTTCTGATTTCGGCAATGACTGCAGGCACTTGAGGGGGCTGCTTCTGACGGGTTACGATACCTAGCATAAAATATGCCGATAGCTAAGGGATTCGAACACTGCAAGTTATTGCCTACGCTTCCACAGCCGATAAGCAAGTAGGTAACAGAACTTGTTGGTCATCTGGCCCAACCATAGAGTACACGTGCAACAGCCCAGGGTATGTACAAAATGCGGATAGGAATTCTATAGTTGTGAAAAAGAAAAGAAACTGATTCCTTTCGCTCGCAATGGCACGACTCTGGGAATTAGACCAAACAGATAATACATAATCGGGTAAAACCCGAACCATCTCTAGGACCCGACTGGGGTAGCGTAGCATTCGAATGGCGATGGCCGCCCCTCATGTTGCGATCCTCTTTTCGTTAATTTATCAACTCCACAACCTCTTTTTTTTATTATTATTAGGCTTCGCCGGCCTTCATCTTCAGGAACGCCTCTAGGTCGAACTTGGGGTTCTCGGGATCCGTGATGACTACAGAAGCCAGGTTAGTCCATATTCGCGAAACAAGGGGCGCAAGACAAGCAGCGCCTCTGGCCGCTCCCGTATGTAGAGAGTCAATTTCGAATCTGAACGTACCACCCGATGTGTTGCTGTCCTGGGGCTGCGTCTTCTTCTTCCACTCTGCCTTGGCCTGCTCGATTAGGCGCTCCTGGCGAGCATATTCGCGCTCAGCCTCGGCACGCTTAATGCTGGCGCTGATGGACGACTGGTGGTAGAAACCGTAGACGAGACCCGCTACAAGAGCGGAGTACCGAAGAACCTAGTAGGTACAGAAGCCTGAGTTAGTACCGAAGGGGCCGGTTGGATACCGAAACGGAAGGTTTGCGAGAACTCACATTGACACCCTGTGAAGCAGCCATTGTGTATAAATCCTGGCCTCCGGACCGAAAATTTCAAATATCGACTTGATTGCGGAGACAAAAAAGGCCGGAACCCAGACAGGTGATCAGTAATGGCAGCCGACAGCAGGTGAGATACGGATACTGGTGCAACTTGCAGGACGAAGTTCCTGTCGCGAGTTTTTCCGGCCCGCCCGAGCTGCGGCTTATGTCATCCTCTCCCCGGTTTCACGGTTCAAGACAACGCGGGTATAGAGAGAAAGTAAATAATAATTTCAGTGCTCAGGAGAAACAACACTCCTGCTCCATACGCCCATCATGTCGTCTAATAACCAGAGAAAGGCTGAGATTATGGCCAAGCGGGCCAAGCTGGCCGAACTGAAGCGCCAGAGGGAGTTGAGGCAGAGGGAGTTCTCGCAGTCCCGAGCTAGTACTGGAGACGCCTCTGAGGTATGCACCGTTGCGCGGTAAAGGAACCGGACACTAATAGCTGCATCAACTCAGGTTGCTTCACCAGTCCCCAGCCGCTCCGACAGCAGAGCTGAGCTCGATGACCTGATTTCCCGCCTTGTTGACCGTCCCGGCTCGGCTTCGGTGAGCCACGGCGCCGATGGCCTCTCGCGCAAAGGAAGCAGGCCAAATTCAGTTCTCAGCGCAAGCCAGCTCAGCGGGGACAATACAGAAGCACTGAGTCAGCCTGCGCGACCACTCTCTAACTCCATTGCCGTGCAGACTGTTGGAACAGAACCGTTCGTCTCTATCCCTGAACCGACCCCGCCCCCTGAAGCCAAACCGGAAGTTGTCACCTATAGTAAAGCGGTACAGACAGATGACTTAGGGCGCGCTGAGCAGGATGCGGCATCTATCGAGTCAGATGGCGAGGAAACGGATTACGGACGTGCGAGCAAGAAGCAGCGCGAGCGTGATGAGGAGATCCGCAGGAAGATCCGGAAGGAAATCGAGGAGGAGCTGCAGGCTACCCATCAGAACACTCAGGATGAGACAGCGGAAGATTCAGCACTACGGTATCCGCTCCGTACGCTTGATGATGACGAGTTAAAAGCCGTTACCTCCTCCGAAGACTTCCTGGACTTTGTCGAGCGGTCTACGAAAGTCATTGAGCGCGCTTTAGACGAAGAATACGATGTGTTGGCCGACTACGGATTAGGCGGGGTAGGTTCAGGATTGGAGGAAGATGATGAACATGGCAAACAGAAACGTGGGATTAAGGAAGTCTGTCAATTCTGGGATGAGAGATGGAGCAAGAAGCGCATGATCAGTGATATTTCCTTCTCCCCCAAGGTTCGTGGCAGTCATATTTCTTGCCCGATAATAACCTACCGCTGACTCTCCAACAGTTCCCTGAGTTAGTCCTTGCCGCATACACGAAGAATCCCTCGGCACCACACGAACCAGATGGCCTTGTGCAGGTCTGGAACCAGCACTTGCACTCTCGCCCGGAGTATGTGTTCCACGCGACATCAGATATCCTCACCGCCAAATTCTCTCCATTCCACCCTAACCTAATCGTCGGCGGCTCATATTCCGGCCAAGTTCTCCTCTGGGACACGCGCTCAAACCGTTCCGGCGGCGGTGCGCCTGTCCAGAAGACTCCCCTGACTGGCGCAGGCCACACCCATCCAGTCTACAATATCTCAATCATCGGTACACAGAACGCACACAACATCCTCACTGCGTCCACAGATGGCGTGGTCTGCGGCTGGACCGTCGACATGCTCTCACAACCGCAAGAATATCTTGAACTGTCTACCCCGCCCCCGTCTAAAACAGAAGACATGGCACCAACGACCATGTCCTTCCCCCAGTCAGACCCAACCTTCTTCATTGTCGGCACTGAAGAAGGTCCCATCTATCCCTGCCACCGCTACGACCGCGCCGGAGCCAAAGCAGGTACCGACCACCGCCTCTCCTACCGCGGCCACGCCGCCCCCGTCATGTCCACAGCCTTCCACCCAGCCCGCGGCCCCGTCGATCTAGGCGACCTCATGCTCTCCTCCAGTCTCGACTGGAGCGTCAAACTCTGGCGTATCCGCCCCCCCGCCGCCACCGCTCCCGTCGCCTCCGGAATCACAGAGACCCAGGTTGTCACGCCGATCCTGGACATCAACCGCGAAGACGTCGTCTACGATGCGCGCTGGTCCCCGCATCGCCCGGGCGTCTTCTCCCTCGTCGACGGTGCAGGAAACCTCGAGGTCTGGGACTTGTACACTGACACCGAAGTCCCCGTCGTCCGCACAAGCCCCTCAAAAGGCCGCGCCAGCGTCCTCTCCCGATCACTGAACAAAGTCGCTTGGGAGGAGCGCGAAGGCCGCCGCCTCGCAACTGGTGGTCTCGACGGCGTTGTTACCGTCTTCGAAATCGGACGCGGCCTCAGCGGGACCCCCGACGATGTCCCCGCCGAGGAGTGGACGAGCATAAAGCGCCTAGTTAGTAAACTAGAACAGAAGGATAAGGTGTGAGACTAAATGGAGCCTTTTCTTTTTCTTTCTTTCTTTTT